>JBBMKE010206027.1:0-14886 GCA_037834125.1 Lippia alba | reverse complement strand
TATCTTGTAAGTAAAGTAAATCGTCTTCTTCTGGACCGTATATATATCTTGACATCTAACAAGAACATAAAATTAAACAAAATTATCATCAACCAAATATTTCGTAAATTAATCACTAAGAATTATAATTAGTTTCAAAATAATTAAATTAATTAGTAAATTAAATATTTATGATTCAGGAAATTATCAACACAAATAATAAATAATTCTAAAATAATTAACTTGAATAAACAACAATATTATTGATAAATTCACAACACTAACTAACATAAATAATAATTTAAAATTAAAAGAATAAATGATTATACATAAATTAGACAATTATAAACGTAACTAACAACTAATCAAACAAATTAACATGAATTATAATAAAAAACCCTAAACCCTAACAAATAAATTAATTACCATACAAATAATTCAACCTAATAAATATATAAACCTAATATATACATTATCACAAAAATATAAATAAATATTTAACTAATATAAAACATGAAAAACAAGAAAAATATACTCACCTTCTTCACTGGCTGGCTCCGGCGTGGGTGGTGGTGGCTTGCCTCGTCTTCGGGAGATGCCGGCGTCCACCTGTCGTGGGTGGTGGTGACTTTCTCCGGTGAGGCGCAGGGGGGGAAGGGGTGGTGTGTGTCGCCGGTGAGGAAGGGGGAAGAAAGGAGGGATTTTTGTGCGAAAATGAGGGTGTGGTCCAGATTTAGATCTGGACCCGAATTTAAAAAAATATTTTTTATTATAAGTCTCGGATCCTACCCTCGACTTCCTATTAAATAATATTAAAAATATGGGACTCGTTAAAGCATCCCGAGACTCCCAATAAAATATTAAAAAAATCAGAGTCACGGGAGAGACCTACGAGTCCGCATTAAATAATAATTAAAAAAGGGACTCGCGGGTCTCATCCACGATTAAAGGTAAAAAATTAAATCCCCCCAAAAAGGGGTACTTTATTCAACGAATTTGAAAACTAGGGTATTTTTGAAAATCTCTCCGAACATATTACATACTCTTTAAATCAGTTGAAAAAAAAGATGAGTTCTAATTATTGAGGCACGAATATAGACACAACATACTGATATTTAAAGTTTTTAAATATTTATTGAACATTTATTCTCCAATTTCAAGTCAGTTACTAATTTATATACATGGCTTGTCAAAATACCTATACCATATAATAAAGTATAGATAGATATATTTTATTTTGTAACCTACTGTCCTCCCTTGTTCTGTCTTCCAATTTTTTTTTGGTGTTATAATAAATGGATACGAATATGAGATACATGAAAAATATTTAAAATGGTATTCCAAATAAATATCCAACACAACGCAATACTATAAAATTAGAAGTACCAATATATTCATGGAAGTGTTGGGTGCATTAAAATTCTTGGGTCTTTTCTCATTTCTCTTTTTTATTTTCTCCTAGTTCTTCTTTTATATATATATATATATATTTTCTAGCAAAACTTTGATCAGAATATATTAACAGTTGAGAGTAGGGGTGTCAAATTTTGATCCAACCCGCGAACCCGACCAGACCCACCCATCAAAATATCAGGTTCGGGTTGGAGTTTTTTGGGTCGGGTTGAAATTGGGTCGGACCCGAAATGAGCCCAATATCTATCGGACTTGATTCCAGGTTGCAGTTAGCACTTAGCAGAAGTCACCTTATAATGTCGTATGATTAAAAACGGTCACAAGCTTGGGTCTATGAATCAGTATATCGTGTAGTAGTAGTTCGATTAATTTCTTTGCGTTTGAGAATTTATCGTGATAATTGATCAACAGTTTCTGCTTAATTATATTCAGGTTACTTTGTTAAAAATATTGCTCTCAACACAAACTTAGCATTGATTTATGGCTAAATTGATGTATTTCTAATCAATGTGATTCTGCAGACAGCAGGTTTTCATGTAATTGGCTGAAAAACAATGAGGCTACAGTTTTTAGTGCTGCCAAGTATTTCATCGTTCGTGCTCTCTCTTACTGCAACTATGGCAGTAGCAGTATCTCTGTCGAAGCCTGGTTGTCCAGAAAGATGTGGAAATGTGACAATTCCATATCCGTTTGGGATTGGTTCAGAATGCAGCGGAAATTCCTCATTCACAGTTATCTGCCTAAATTCCACAAGGCCGATGTTGAGCAGCATCAATATGGAAGCACTAGAATTTTTCGTCGAAGGTGCAGTCCGTGTAAAGTTTCCTGTGTCTCCAGTGAATTGCTCTGATGTGCAGAAAACAGTATCAATAGTGTTGGGGAGTCCTTTCACCATTTCAAACCGCTACAATGCTTTTGTTGTTTTGGGCTGCCAAAATATGGTTTGGCTCAGTTATAATTACTCCACTGATAACGGTAATATAGCAACTTTTGTAGACGGATGCATGGCAATTTGTGTGGATAACTCCACGGACAGTACCTACTGCGATGGTGTTAACTGCTGCATGACATCAATTCCAGAAGGACTCAACCAGGAACTTCAGTACACTTACCGGAGCATTAGCAGTCGAGCCACTAGCAACGAGAGCTTATGTGGGTATGCTTTCCCTGTCGATGAAACGAAATGGTTCCAAGAAGATTATAAACGATACAAAGGGCTGCATAATGATATGCTAAATCCATTTGACCACCAATTTGAATATGCTCCTCTGGTACTTGAGTGGATATTTGACGACCCGCAATTCCCCCGTGTTTTTTCTAATGATGAGCATTGTGACACATCATCTGATACATTCTGCGTGCAAAATAATTATTATGATTACAACTCAAATAAGAAAATATGTGGACGCAGTCGCTGTTCTTGCTGCTATGGGTTCGAAGGGAACCCTTATCTGCCTGGAGGATGCAGTGAAATCAAATGTAGCAATGAAACATCGACTTACTGCTATCCAATTATAGATAAACATAAGAGATCTCGGGTCAAAATAGTAATTACCGCAACTGTTTCTAGTGTGGTTGGTGCACTAATGTTCCTATTCGGGACATGGATGTCTGTCAAAGCTATCAAAGTTGTTATAAAAAGAATTAAGGCCAATCGCAGACGCAAGTTTTTCAAGCGAAATGGCGGCTTATTACTTCAACAGCACCTGTCTTCATCTGAAAAGTACGGTGTGGAGAAAATCAAATTGTTTGGTTCAAAAGAGTTGGCTAGAGCTACTGATCGTTATAATGAAAACCGTATCCTTGGCCGTGGTGGCCAAGGTACCGTTTACAAAGGAATGTTGACAGATGGAAGAATTGTGGCGGTCAAGAAGCCCAACGATAAGGTACGTGAAGGCGATGTTGAAGTCTTCATCAATGAGGTGGTCATTCTATCACAGATAAACCACAGGAATGTTGTCAGACTTCTGGGGTGTTGTCTTGAAACTGAAGTCCCTCTTCTCGTGTACGAGTTCATCCTCAACGGCACGCTTTTCCAACACATCCATGGGACGGATGATGAGTACTTCCCATTATCTTGGGAAATGCGCCTGCGGATTGCAAGAGAAGTAGCAGGGGCTCTTTCTTATTTACACTCTGCTGCATCTGCACCTATTTATCATCGGGATATCAAGTCAACAAACATACTCTTGGATGATAAGTATCGGGCCAAAGTTTCGGATTTTGGGACTTCAAGAACAGTTTCTATCGATCAAACTCACTTGACCACACGAGTATTAGGCACATTTGGCTACTTGGATCCGGAGTACTTCCAATCAAGCCAATTCACAGAAAAGAGCGATGTGTACAGTTTTGGCGTTGTTATGGTGGAGCTTTTAACGGGAGAGAAAGCAATCTCATCAATTCGGGCAAATACAGGAAAGAGTTTAGCGACACATTTCCTACACTCAATGGAAGAGGATAATTTGTTCGAGATTGTTGATGCGAGGCTCCTCAAAGAATGCACGAAGGAAGAAATTGTGGCTTTTTCGCAAGTTGCTCGAAGATGTCTGCACCTGAATGGCAAGATGAGGCCGACTATGAAGGAGGTAGCACACGAGTTGGACGGAGTTCATTTAATAGTGAAAGAAGCCGTTCCATCGTCGGAGGATAATCGAGTGCAAGATCGCGATTACATCCTATCAGAGCAGCATGCAATGGAGCTTACAGAGTCGTACGATGACTTCTCTTCGCTCTCAGGTAGGTAGCGTCAGCTTCCATTCCTTGATATATAGTTTAACTCATCTGAAGGGCTGAATCCTTAGATCTCCTTTTTGTAACAAAAAAATAAAATCTGAGGAGTTGAATTCCTGTCGCTGTAAGAATTTATAAGTTGTATTGATCTTCTTTTCATTGTCTTTTTAAGTGTGCCTGCTTGTTTAAAAAGGATGAATGTATACTGAAAGCAATTTATTGCTGAAGAAATGAATGTTTGTATGATAATATGCTCTGATTATAGTTCTTGCCTTCTTGGGGGAAATCATACTAGTTATTTGCTCCCTATCCTTTTTTTTTTTTTTAATTTTATTTTTGTGACAAAGAGACAAGCTACTAAAAGTAGACTAAATTAACTCTTCGAAATCAAGGCCTTCAGGTTTGACATCCCAGACGTCCCATAAGACGCAAAACAAAAAGGTAAAATATAATATAATCTCATTTTCCATTTTGTAAATGATGCGGAAAATGAAATCAAATAAAAAAGGGAGTCATCATCATACCATAATTGCATACAGTAATACTAATAGTTGAACATTAGAACATGCATAAGAGTTATATAAATGGTTCAATAATAAGATATTAAACCCTAATTATTATTCAATTTCAATTGCCACGATAGAAGTATATTTATCACTGTTCCACGCTTCTCTTGATCATTTTATCGAACACCTTCTTACACTTGTTTTTACACACATTTCACTTCACCAATCGAAAAGATTGTTCTCTCCGTCATTACCCTTCAGCTCCCTCATTCTGTTGGGCTACAAGATCACAAACGTAGACGAGTAAGCTCAGGCCAAGGTCGCTTAGTTACTATGACGATTGGCAAGAATGTTTCCTCGCTCAACCCGAATGTGGGGATTGAAAATGATGAGTTTTGTCGTAATTATGCGGAGCTGAGCTGGGTTCATCGGTCGGCTTTGATTGGTGTGCACTATGCCGAATGTTGGCTATTCTCTGTGGAAGAAACAAACTGAAATTATATGATCTTCTCCGATGTTATGCTCTGGTAGTCCTATTTCTCTCAACATTATGCGGTTTAAGTATCTTGTTTGCAGCCTTACACAGATTGAGATGATCAAGAGGCGATGAATGTGCCAATTTGGCCTTTATTCTTTGCTGAAATTTGTTTTCAATGTGTGAAATCTTTTCATCAGTGTCCTAAATGACCAATGTTCCAAGGTCAGTCCATTGACAAAATTTAAATTATGTAGAAAGAAAGATCGAAAACATACTCTCCATTGATTCTAGATGGCTGAAGTTTCAGATTTTGTATAGCCAAGGTCAGGCCTTGGCACATATAAAGATTTAAGAGCAATGGTGTCTTTGTTTTTGAGCTTTTAATTAGTGCCATCAGTTTCAATTGGAAGATGTCAGGAGCTTCGCCACATAATTCCTGAAACAGTTTAATTGGAAGAAAATGACGTCCAAGATGACTCGTGCTGAGTTGAAATTTCCACGTACGTCTCTTAAATGTTTGCACCATTTTTCTTCTATAATGCATGCCTAACTTTCACACTTCAGCACTAAGTCGATCCGTTGGATCTTCCCAATCAATATCAAAGGCTTTAAGCCTTTAAGTATCTAGGATAGAGAATTAGAGATATATATGCGTTGCAGGTCCACTTTTTTGTATTTAAGTGTTAACAGGACTAGTTGAAGAAGGAAAGGAGATGGAAACTTACCACAATTAATGCTCGTCCATTTCAAGCACTGGTTACCATTTACCAAGTCAAGCATTTCGAGTAGTATTTACGCATCAGATTGTATATATAATATATGTACTCCTTCAAATTATCATGAAGTAAACCCACTATCCCATCTGCTCTTTCATATGTGAATCCTTTCAAATTTAGTTTAACTTCCAGATTAGAACTCCAAGTCCAGCAGAGCGGGGAGGAGGTCTTGAAGCGCACTCTAGGTCATCCCAACTCAGTGGAGCAAAAACCGGGAAAGGTATGTCAAGTTTGAACCTTCTTTACTGTGACAAGTTGTAGAAATCATCAGTCATAAATATAGTATTTCCATTATGTTGATTCATTATTCTGGTGGGAACGGGGAACTACGATTGGAGCTAAAACATATATAACTTATGACTTCAAAATTAATACAAGTAGTTATTTAGATTGATTCAAATTATTGTCAACTGAAGATTCGGAATTTCAAGAAGAACTTTAATAGATATATGCAGTGTTTTACAACTTCTAAAAAAAGCACTTTTAGCTTTTTGTAAGCACCTTGGGAGTGTACGGAAAACCAGTTTCGGTTTATTTTAAGCAGAAAATAAGCTAGAAGTTGGTCTTTAGATGCTACGAGCATCAACTACTAGTTCTGCGCTATTCCATGAATAAATTAAACTTTTTTTTGGTCTAGTAATATTTGTCAGCCATTTTTTTTCACAAACAATCGTACCTTTCACTACCACACCGTTTTACAATTTTAGCCTCTTCTCCAAGAGCACAGGTTTTTGCAAAACCTCCATAATCCTAATGATTCCATTGTCTGTCCCGTTCTGCGGAGTGATTTATCTAGAATTTGCCTAAGATGAGGATGCTATTATTACTTGAAGCCATTTCATGTCTCTTTCTAGCTACAACTGCTGCTCTTGCAATATCTTTGAACAATGATTGATTTCAAATATAGCTTTATGACTTCAAAATTATTGCAAGCAGTTATTTAGATTGATTTCCAAATTATTGTTAACTGAAGATTCAGAATTTCAAATAGATCTTTTATAGATATATGTAGTGTTTGCACACTCTAAAAAAACACTTTTAGCTTTTTGTAAGCAATTTGGGAGAGTATGGAAAACTAATTTCGGCTTATTTTAAGAAGAATTAAGCTAGAAGCTGGAAATTGGTCTTTAAATGCTTCTAGCATCAGCTACTAGCTTCAATGCTATTTGATGAATAAATGAAACTTTGTTTGGTCTAATAAAAGTTTTTGTCAACCTTTTGTTTTTCCAAACAATCACAACTCTTACTACTCCAAGGTTTTACAACCTAAGTATCTACTTCTCCAAAAGCACAAGTTTTTGCAACACCTCCATATTCCTATTGATTCAATTGTCTGTCTCATTCTACAGAGTGAGATATCAAGAATTTGATTAAGATGAGGCTGCCATTATTGCTTGAAGCCATTTCATTTCTCTTTCTAGCTACAACTGCTGCTCTTGCAATATCTTTGTCCAAGCCTGGTTGTATAGAAAAGTGTGGAAATGTGGCCATCCCCTATCCTTTTGGAATCGGCTCTGGATGCAGCTTAAATTCTTCATTTACAGTTGTCTGCCTAAACTCCACCAATCCTCCCAGACCATTACTGAGCAGCATCAATATGGAAGCACTTGAAATTTTTCTGGACGGTAGAGTCATAGTAATGCAACCTGTGTCACCACTTAATTGCTCTGATGTGCAGAAAACACAAACCCTGGCAACATCTCTTGTGGGAAGTCCTTTTACAATCTCAGTACGCAACAATTCATTGGCTGTTTTGGGCTGCCGAAATGTGGTTTGGTTTTACTCTAATAGGACATCAAGTACAATTGGTGGATGCAAGGCCAAATGTGATAATAAATCTACAGACACCAGTTGTAATGGTGTTAACTGCTGCCAGACAACAATTCCACCATCACTCCAGGAGTTTCAATATACTTACCAAACCAATCAACCTGGAAACAATAGCTTTTGTGGGTATGCCTTCCTTGTTGATAAGAAATGGTTTCAAGATGATTATAAAAGGCAAAAAGGTCTTCAGAATGATCTCTTAAATCCATTTGATCTGGAGTTCGGATTTGTACCTCTCGTACTGGAGTGGGAAGTGGATATCACAAATTTGGCAGTTTCTCCGAATGGCTACTGTGAAACAGATAGACGCCCTTCATCATCATTCATTCCATATCCCTATTGTAAAGCTTATTGCAGACAATACCTTTCGTCATCACTTATTGAAAGCAATGATGAATATACAAGAAGAGGATGCTGGTGCTATGGAGGGTACGAAGGAAACCCTTATCTACCTGGAGGATGCAGCAACGGATGTAGCAATGAAACATCGGGTTACTGCTATCCAATTATAGATGAACGTAAGAGTCCTAAGAGTTCTCGGGTCAAAATAGCAGTTATCGCAACTGTTTCTAGTGTGGTTGGTGCACTAATATTGCTAGTCGGGACATGGAAGTCTGTCAAAGGTATCAAAGTCGTTATAAAAAGAATTAAGGCCAATCGCAGACGCAAGTTTTTCAAGCGAAATGGCGGCTTATTACTTCAACAACACCTGTCTTCATCTGAAAAGTACGGCGTGGAGAAAACCAAATTGTTTGGTTCAAAAGAGTTGGCTAGAGCTACCGATCGTTATAATAAAAACCGTATCCTTGGCCGTGGTGGCCAAGGTACCGTTTACAAAGGAATGTTAACCGATGGAAGAATTGTGGCTGTCAAAAAGCCCAACGATAAGGTACGTGAAGGCGATGTTGAAGTTTTCATCAATGAGGTGGTCATTCTATCACAGATAAATCACAGAAATGTTGTCAGACTTCTGGGGTGTTGTCTTGAAACTGAAGTCCCTCTTCTCGTGTACGAATTCATCCTGAACGGCACGCTTTTCCAACACATCCACGGGACAGATGAGGAGAACTTCCCATTATGTTGGGAAATGCGCCTGCGGATTGCCAGAGAAGTAGCAGGGGCTCTTTCTTATTTACACTCTGCTGCATCTGCACCTATTTATCATCGGGATATCAAGTCAACAAACATACTCTTGGATGATAAGTATCGGGCCAAAGTTTCGGATTTTGGGACTTCAAGAACAGTTTCTATCGATCAAACTCACTTGACCACACGAGTATTAGGCACATTTGGCTACTTGGATCCGGAGTACTTCCAATCAAGCCAATTCACAGAAAAGAGCGATGTGTACAGTTTTGGCGTTGTTATGGTGGAGCTTTTAACGGGAGAGAAAGCAATCTCATCAATTCGGGCAAATACAGGAAAGAGTTTAGCGACACATTTCCTACACTCAATGGAGGAGGATAGTTTGTTCGAGATTGTTGATGCGAGGCTCCTCAAAGAAGGCACGAAGGAAGAAATTGTGGCTTTTTCGCAAGTTGCTCGAAGATGTCTGCACCTGAATGGCAAGATGAGGCCGACAATGAAGGAGGTAGTACACGAGTTGGACAGAGTTCATTTAATAGTGAAAGAAGCCGTTTCATCGTCGGAGGATAATCGAGTGCACGATCGCGATTACATCCTATCGGAGCAGCACGCAATGGAGATTGCAGAGTCGTACGATGACTTCTCTTCGCTCACAGGTAGGTAGCGTCAGCCTCCATTGCATGATAGTTGAATCTCTTTGGCTGTAAGAATTTATAAGTTGTTCTCCCTTGTAACCAAAAAAAAAAAGAAGGGAATTTATAAGTTATCTTGATATTCTTTTCATTATCTTTTTAAAAAGGATGAATGTATATTGTAAGCAATTTAGTGATGAAGAAATTAATGTTTGTATAATAATATGCCCTGATTATAGTTGCTGGGGAAATCATACTAGTTGTAATGTTTGCTCTCTATCCTTTTTTGTGAGATATTTTGCGCATTAGTATGATTATCTACATAGAGGAAATTTTTGTTTTAGTCTCGTAAATTACCGACTTTTAATTTTGGTCTCAACCATTAGGAATTTCGTCAATTTCAGTCTCATATTATCTTACTTTTTGCAAATTTCATCCCATTAAACATATTCAATTAATTATTCCGTCTCAAATGACATATTCCGTTAAAGCTATTATTATTCTGTTAAACCCATAAATTTAGAAAAAGATAAAAAATACCATCTTCCCTACGCATCCCACCCCGAACCAACCCACCACAGGCGCCTTATACACTCACTGCCGCCTCTGCCACCATTACCACCACACTACCAACAAATCGTCATTGCCACCACCACCAGAACACCAAATCGTTACCACCACCACCACTATAACAATAAGTCACCGACTCTGCCGCACTATCGCCACACTTTCATCAAATTGTCGCCTCCGCCATAACACCCCCAACAAGTTGCCGCCACCACGAAGTCTCTGTCGCCACCTTACTAAATCCACCGCCACACATTTTTGACAAATTCGCATACAGAGGATGATAATTTTTTGTGTGCGTGGAGTTGGTGTGGCCGTGTGGGGTTGCTTAGGACTGATTTGAAAATCTGTAGATTGGGCGGGGTGTTCGACGATGTTTGGGGGGAGGGGGAGAATTAGGGGTAGGGGATGATGTTTTCTCTTTTATTTTTTTGTTTTAATTTTATTTATATTTTACTATATCTTTGGTGGTTCTCTTTTTTTTTTTCTCTTTTTTTACTATGTATGTATTTGTTATTATATAATGTTTTTATTATAATTTTTTTAAAAAAAAAAGTCATATGGATATATTTTATATTTTTTACTAATCATTGTTTTCTTTTTATAAATTAAAAATTTTATTTATGTATTTGAAATGTTGATTAATATATTTATATATAATATATTTGATGGTGTCGGAATCTGCGTAGGGTTTTATCAACACCAAATCACTCTCTATTTGTATGTGTGAAGGAGAAGACCATTATAGGCGTGTGAGCCACAGGAACTGGGCTCCCGTTGAGCGTGGATTCTACTAGCTAGGGTAACACCAAGGAAGAAGGTGAAGCTGTAAGAAGCTTAAATGTGCAGCAATGGGTGATTTCCAATTCAGTGAGTGTGTGACTTGTGCGTGAAGAAATGCACTTGTAGCAGGTGAAGATTGCTTGAGGAAGGAGTGCAATGATCATTCTATTTATAGTTTGAGGGTGAGGGTATTTGAGTAATATTACCCGTGTGGTTCTGTAATAGTGTTGCCCTAGACACGTGTCGAAATGTGAGGGTCTGAGAGTGACTTGCAGATGTCATGATCACCTTTTAGGTAGTTATGACAGACTGTTGTGTCAGCGGCAGTTAAGGGATTGTTCTCCCGAGTGATGAGATGCTCGTGTGCCACGAAACGAGTGTAGGGACGCTCTAAGATAGGTTTCTTCCTGATAAGTTAGAGTATTGAACCATCGAGCGTTAGGGGCCCGAGGGTTGACTCACGCGAGGGTGAGGTTTGGTTGGGGGATGGCCCCTCTGTGGAGATTAGCCGCGAGGATTGAGGCTGGACCTGAGTCGTGAGCCTCCGATGTTCGAGCGTTCCGTTGTGACCGTCACTAGATCATGAAAGGAGTCTTCCACGATCATGCCACGTGGACGATGGAGATGCCGAGCGTATTTTGGGTCCGTCATTTGTCCCCCAAATTCTAAGTGAGTCTCGAGTGTACTGTAGAATTTCAAGAGTTTTCGAGCTACTCCCGAATGCAGAGAGTCAAGGTTTGACAGTTGTAGGCCCAGCCGAGCGTTCTTATAACGGACATGCTCTACAAGGCATTAAATGCCATCTTGTCCGAGGTTACTTTATGCAGGCGCAATTAATGTAAAGCGGGAGCGTGGGCGCGTGGATCTTGGATGGCGTGGGGTGGTTACCAAAAGCAGAATGGTTTCCAACGCGGGAATGATTGGATTTTTGAATCTTAGCAGATTTCGTACCGTATAAATAGGATTTTCCAAATCCTTTGCCATTTTTTACGCTTTCAAACACTCTCAAGAGCACAAAAAGCTTTCAGCAAATCCTTTGCAATCTCCGACGATATTCTCAAGTTCTCAGATTAAGGTATTCGTTTCTCCTGATAACTCTTGTTACTAACCATAGTTTTAGGCTGAGAAAGGGTTACCGTTGGCTCGTTGTGTGAGATTGTTGATCTGTGAAGCTTTAGCCTTTAGATTTTAGACTCCTGTCCTTAAGTACTTCTGAAATAATCCCAAACTCCATGGCCGGCGAGAACTCACCCAGTAATTCTACCATAAGGAGTAGGAGTGTTCCGACAGCGATTCCGGCGAGAAGGGTTGAGTATGATGAAGAGGGCATTCCAGTGGCGCTGCCGGTGGCTAGCACCAGTGGTGCAGGTGGGGATGGGGAGTTGAATGCCGCCATTAGAGGGATGAGTGAGGAGCAACCAAAAAATGTTGATGTGTTATTTCAACAACTGGACAACTCAGTGTTGATGATGAATCAGGGAGAGAGGGTCCTCCCAGTGACAAACATGGTGGTTAGACCCCAGGATCACAGGGTAACCATCGCGTTGAACCTCAAGGCAGTGGGAACTTCTGGGCGCACAACAGAAGAGGAGCCCGCGAGGAAGAAACAGAGGGGAGAAGAGCCTCTGAGGCATAAGACTGAAAAACCTCCGAGCGAGATTAAGTCTACAATGACCCAGAAGGAGGTGGACAAATTGATGAATGACACGTACTGGGCCCCGGACCTGTGGATCCGCACTGCAGATGACACCGACCGAGCCAATGACCCTTCTGAGGGATTTATGACCGTATACAGGGACGCTGTGGCTTTGGGAGGATTGAGGTTCCCTATTCCCCGAGAGATGAGAGATATACTCAATGCTCTGGGCCTTTGTCTGTGGCAAGTCTTGCCTAATGGAATTGCTGTCATCAACTCGTTCGTGGCTCTGATGAAGGCAACCGGACAAGAACCCTCGGCGTCAAACTTTGTCAAGCTCTTCCAGGTGGCTAAATCATCACGCTCGTCGCCAGAGGCCGACTTTTACTACATCTCTTCTAAGAGATTCATGAAGGTTATCCACTCCTCGAAGGATTCCCTTGTAAACGGTCCTGATGCGTTATTCGGGGTGCCCAAGAGGTGGATGGTGTATGGAGATGGACCATTGGTGAGGGAAAGATCCCCTGCCCCAGCGTTCGAGGGTTGGACCCGGAGCCTAGCTTTTGCAATGAAAAACCTGGGCATTTTCGTGGAAACCGGGGAGCTTTTGCAAAAAGAAGAGTCCTTATTCCGTTTTAGACTCTCGGCTCACCCAAGGCTGATAGAGAATCTCCCCACCAGGGTCATGGAGAAAGATGGTTAGACTCATAGGACTAACTTTCCACTAACTTACTAACTTCGAAAGCTGTTGTGATACTTGTTGCTTTTCGTACTTTACTTGTTTTCTGTCTTTTTACTTTGAGCATTGTACTAACACTCGTTCTCTGGTGTTTTGTTGTAGCTATTGAAGTTTTAATGGCGGGAAGTGCAACAACCAGCATAGTGGTGCTCTTGAAGGCTCGTTCTGCAAGCGCAGCTACCGCAGGGGAACCCCACCTTTCCCCACCTGCCTCGACCGGCTAAGAGAACGATGCCTCCAAGCGACGGGAGGTTCCCGCAGTTTTGAAGAGTCCGGAGGTTATAGCTGAGCCTCCTAAAAAGAAGAAAAAGCTAGCGAAGACCGCCCAGTCGGGCTAAAAAAACTCTCGGGGCGCTGCCTCAGGAGTTATTATCAAAGAAACTACTGAGGGATGCTCCGATCCCTCGAGGAAGCATAGAAGAATGCTAGACCCGAAGAATGTGTCGGGCAAGGGGAAGAAGGTGATAGTAGGCACAGTGGAGAACGATGATGGCTACACTTCTTCCTCGGAGGAGGAACATTTCTGGCAATTCGAGCGTCAGGGGGACGTGAATGCTCCCAATGCTAGCTCTGTTGATGCTCCGGACGCGAATGCTCCCAATGCTTCTTAGAATTTCTTCCACTGTTTGTCCCCTTTTCTTGTATCCAAAAACTCTGATAAACTCAATGAATGAATGTCGTTTCTTCTTTGCTGGTTTGAGTTGAATGCTTGAATATATAAACTGTCCATGTTCTACTTTTATCAAACGATAGAATATTAGGACTTGGCTTGACGGGCTCGAGGGTGTGTCTATATAGAGATCACCCCGGCCAATCTTTGTGTATCGTAAGAAATCCAAAGTTACCCAGAAAAACCTAAGTATGGAAAACCCTTAGAGAATAAAAACAGTTTAAAGGCTTTTAACTGCAAACAACTTGAACTTAGAAAGTATTAAGAATTTTGCTAAGTGTTGTAATAAAAAACAATCCATCAAAGGATAAGGTACAAGTCCGTCGAAGGATAAGATTTTTCCTTCACAAGACAGTGATCCGTCAAAGGATCATGAGCGTAAGCTAGGATCGAGTCCTTAAGCTTATGCCGCTTACATTCTTGTCTACTGAGTCGTTCACCTCCGAGGGACTTAGAGTAGGATGAGGATATTTCGACGCGGAGTTTAGCGCACGTAACCCTCGAGAGAGGAGCACTTTTCAAGGCAAACGATAACTTAAAAATGTGTTACGTAGTTGTATTCCATACTTTTCATTTCAGTAAAAGAAAGTACAATATGTCCCGAGGGGAATAATACAAGTCTTATACGTAGAATCTTCTGAGATTGCAAGCATTCCACGGTCGGGGTAGACGCTTGCCTTGCAAAGTCTGTAACAGGTAGGTGTTGTTTGCTCGTACTTGTATGACTTTGAAGGGGTCTTCCCAATTGGGGTCCAACTTACCCATGTTCTTGGAAACCTCAACCTTTTTAAGAACTAAGTCTCCTAGTTGGAAGGTTCTCTCTCTGACGCGCTTGTTGTACTGAGAGGCGACCGCTGCCTTGTATTTGTGAATGCGAGCCCAAGCGATATCACGCTTTTCGTTGAACAAGTCAAGTTCCATCGCTCGATTTCCACCATTGGCAATGAGCTCGAAATAGGCTACGTGTACAGACTTTTGGGCAAGCTCTGTGTAACAGCCCGGATTTTCAGAATAGGAATGAGACAGGAAAGTAAAGGGTTATAAGAAAGCGTTTATAACCT
>JBBMKE010205594.1:0-14891 GCA_037834125.1 Lippia alba | reverse complement strand
ATGGTGAAATCGGTAGACACGCTGCTCTTAGGAAGCAGTGCTAGAGCATCTCGGTTCGAGTCCGAGTGGCGGCATAGCATCTTCAAAAAGATATACAAAAAGTGCTCTAAGGAATTTAATTTATGATTTCCATTCTGTATATTTGAGGTATTCTCGCTTTTCATTTTTTTTTTTATGATCTTTTCAACTTTAGAGCATATATTAACACATATATCCTTTTCGGTCGTTTCAATTGGAATTACAATTTTTTTACTAACCTTATTAGTCGATGAAATCAGAGGACTAGATGATTCATCAGAAAAGGGTATGATAGCTACCGCTTTCTGTCTAACAGGATTATTAATCATCCGTTGGATTTACTCGAGACATTTCCCATTAAGTGATTTATATGAATCATTAATCTTTCTTTCATGGAGTTTCTCCATTATTCATAGGATTTTCGATTTAAAAAAAAATCAAAATCATTTAAGTGCTATAACGGCACCAAGTGCTATTTTTACTCAAGGTTTTGCTACTTCGGGTTTTTTAACCAAAACCCATCAATCCGGAATATTAGTACCCGCTCTCCAAGTCCAGTGGTTAATGATGCACGTAAGTATGATGGTATTGGGCTATGCAGCTCTTGTATGCGGATCCTTATTATCCACGGCTCTTCTAGTCATTACATTTCGAAAAGTGATAAGGGTTTTTTTGAAAAGAAAAAATTTTGTAAATGGAAATGAGTCGTTTTGCTTCGGTGAAATCCAATACATGAACGAAAAAAGGAATGTTTTACTAAATACTTTTTCCGCTAGAAATTATTACAGGTATCAAGTGATTCAACAATTGGATCGCTGGAGTTATCGTATTATTAGTTTAGGATTTATCTTTTTAACCATAGGGATTCTTTCGGGAGCAGTATGGGCTAATGAGGCGTGGGGGTCTTATTGGAATTGGGATCCAAAAGAAACTTGGGCATTTATTACTTGGACTATATTCGGGATTTATTTACATACTCGAACAAATAAAAATTTGGAAGGTGTAAATTCCGCAATTGTCGCTTCTACGGGCTTTCTTATAATTTGGGTATGCTATTTCGGAGTCAATCTATTAGGAATAGGGTTACATAGTTATGGTTCATTTAATTAACATCTACTTGAATTGAGGAAAGGGCTTGATGAAGACAAACATAGGACAGCGCATAGATCGAAACCAAACTTAGTGTTAGTGTAAGACGCCGAGAACCTTTTGAATCAAGCAGTGCGGCGATTCAAAAGGTTCTTACAAGCGCCAAAGGCGTTTGGTCACAAGTAAAATTCGATTATTTTCTTTCTTTTTTTTTTATTTAACTGAAACTGAAGAGAAGAAAAAAGACTTCCTTGTTCATTGGCTAACGAACTTTTTTTTTTTTTTCAAAATAATGGGATTTCGTTTTGATTTTTTTTAGTCATGAAAACTTTCGATAAAAAAATTAGATATAATAGCTTCGGCCTTGTCCACTGATAGTGAGAGAACGAAATCCGGATAAATACCAATACCTATTACGGGTAGAAGAATAGAGATCAAAACAAATAACTCCCGTGGTCCAGAATCAAAAAAAGAAGAGTTTGGTGGGGCATTAAATAGCTTGTACCCATAGAACATTTGCCGTAACATAGATAATGAATAAATAGGAGTTAATATCATTCCAATTGCCATTACAAAAGTGATTAGTATTTTTGGCATTAAAAAAATTTTTTGGCTGGTAATTATTCCCAAAAATACTATCAATTCCGCAACAAAACCACTCATGCCGGGTAGTGCAAGCGAAGCCATCGATAAGATACTGAATAGTGTGAATATCTTTGGAATTGGGATAGCCAGTCCGCCCATTTCGTCGAGATAAGCAAGACGCATTCTATCATAACTCGTTCCTGCCAAGAAAAAAAGTGCAGCACTAATAAACCCATGAGAAATTATTTGTAAAAAGGCTCCGTTGAGGCCTGTATCGGTTATCGAGCCAATTCCTAGAATTATGAAACCCATATGAGATACCGAGGAATAGGCTATTCTTTTTTTTAAATTCCGTTGACCAGGAGATGTTGAAGCTGCATAAATTATTTGCATGGTACCTACTATCATGAACCAGGGAGAAAATAGAGAATGGGCGTGCGGTAATAGTTCCATATTGATCCGAATCAACCCATACGCTCCCATTTTTAATAAGATTCCGGCTAGAAGCATACAAGTACTGTAATGTGCCTCTCCGTGGGTGTCTGGTAACCACGTATGGAAGGGTATAATCGGTAATTTGACAGCAAAAGCAATCAAAAATCCAATATAGAATATTATTTCCAGTGCCGCAGGATACGATTGATTAACTAATGTTTCCAAATTTAATGTTGGTTCATTGGAACCATATAAACCGATACCCAAAACTCCTATTAAAAGAAAAACGGAACCTCCTGCAGTGTACAAAATAAATTTTGTGGCTGAATAAAGGCGTTTCTTTCCACCCCACACGGCCAGAAGTAGATAAACGGGAATTAATTCTAATTCCCACATGATGAAAAAAAGTAAAAGGTCTCGAGAAGAAAATGGTCCTATTTGACCGCTGTACATCGCTAACATCAGGAAATGGAATAGTCGGGAATTTCGAGTAACTGGCCGAGCTCCTAAAGTAGCTAAAGTAGTGATAAATCCCGTCAGTAAAAGGGGTCCTATGGAAAGTCCATCTATTCCCAACCGCCAGTGAAAATCAAAAAAGGTGATCCATTTATAATCCTCTGCCAGCTGGATTAATGGATCGTCCAATTGGAAATTATAACAGAATGCATAGGTCGTTAGAAGGAGTTCTAAGACACATATATATATTGTATATCCTCTAGTCACCTTATTTCCTCTATGAGGGAGAAAGAAAATTAAAGAACCCGCGGCTATCGGAAAAACTACAATTAGTGTTAACCAAGGAAAATAATTCGTGGTAAAGACAAGATACACTTGGCCCAGAAAAACCCGTGCTCGAAACTCGAAAATAGAATATATTCTTATTTTTTTTTTCGAGTACGGGTTTTTGTAGGTAATCGGTAAAAAAAAAAGAAACTGTATTTAGAAGGGATTCAGATGGGTTTTTGGTAACGTATCAATATCAATAAGCTAGACCCATGCTTCGAGTTGTTTCATGCCATAAATAAACCCGAACACTCAAGAAATCCGTTGGACAGGCGGATTCACATCGCTTACAACCAACACAGTCCTCTGTTCTTGGAGCAGAAGCAATTTGCTTTGCTTTACATCCGTCCCAAGGTATCATTTCTAATACATCTGTGGGGCAAGCTCGGACACATTGAGTACACCCTATACATGTATCATAAATCTTTACTGAATGTGACATTGGATCTATCAATTTTTGTTTTGAACTTTTTAATTTTCGATCTAGTCAATTTGGAAATATCGTATATTTAAACACCAGATGAATCAATGATTTACCAGAATTTTTCTAATTGACCCACTTTTGGATCAACTCCTAAGAGGGAACAAAGATACTTTGATTTCTTCCGGTTTGACAACCATGCTCAAGGTTAGGGTATATTCTATATCCTAAGCCGAATTGATGAATATTATGATTTCTAAATGCTATTTATTCAATAAAGTCGATTGATTAATACGAGTCGATTTTCTGTTACGATAAATTGACGAAACAATAGCTGATCCGATAGCTGCTTCGGCGGCTGCAATAGCTATAACAAAAATTGAGAAAATATTTCCTTTTAATTGTCGACTATCAAAAAAATCAGAGAATGTTACGAAATTGATATTAACTGCATTTAGTATAAGTTCAAGACACATCAGGGCCCGAACCATATTTCGGCTCGTAATCAATCCATAGATACCAATAGAAAATAAATAGGCACTCAAAACAAGTACATGCTCGAGCATCATTGACCAACTCCGTCCCAATTTCGATTCATTTCAATATGAACAATAATGCAAGTGATTTGATTGCTTAGAATATACCAAGTATGGAGCAAAAGAATCTATTTGATAATAGATCGAATACCAAAATTTCTATTTTGATTTTCTATTGATCCATGAATAGTATTCAACTAGACTTTAAAGAATTGAAGGAAAATGGATGTGATAACACATAAAAAAGTAGAATTGGGATTGCTGTTTCTAGTTCGAAAGATTTGTTACTGACGAGCCACGGCAATTGCACCTATCAAAGCAACTAAAAGAATTATTGAAACGAGTTCAAATGGAAGAAAAAAGTCGGTTGATAAATGAATTCCAATTTGTTGACTATTACTTATCAAATCTTGTTCGATAATCTGGTTGGGTCGTGTAGTCCAAATAATCCCGTACCACGACGTATCTAGAATAGTAGCGATTAGCGAAAAAAAAATACTTGTACAAACCAGGGAAGTAAGCCCATCACCAACAGTCCAAAGATTCAAATGAAAATCTTTGGAATAGTCTGAAACATTCATGAACATTACAGCAAATATGATTAAAACATTTACAGCTCCCACGTAAATAAGGAGCTGCGCGGCAGCTACAAAATGGGAATTTGCTAGAATATAGAATAAGGATATACAAACAAGAACCAATCCCAAGGAAAAGGCAGAATAAATCGGGTTGGTAAATAATACCACTCCCAGACCTCCTAATATAAGACCTGATCCCAGAAAAACTAAAAGAAAATCATGTATTGGTCCAGGCAAATCCATTATATTAAAATAAGAGATAAATAAATCGAAATCTTTTTCATGAACTTATTGAACCGACCAGGAATTTTTTTTTTATGAGACATTCCCACATCCAATTGAATTAAATTCGAATCTATTAAGTGGGAATTGGTACGGATACGTATACAGTTATTGGATAAATTTCCTTCTTTTCTTTATTCGAAATGGCAATTTGAAATTGAAGCTATATATATAATTGAAGCTATATATATATAGTTCGAAAAAGCTTCGGTCTATATATTATTTCAATACAAATTAAGTTGTCCTTCTCATCAACCAATCAATAGTTGGGATTTGGAGTTATTGACCAAGCAAAGAAAAAACCTTATTCCTTTATACCAAATAGACCAAAATGGAGCCTTAGTAATTCGAAATTAAAGGGTTTAGTCATTTTTTCCATTTTTTCTTTGAGGCGAATTCAACACTGTTCGAATTGTAAAATCGTCAATGACTGACATTGGTAACCGACCTAAAGCAATTTGATTATAATTCAATTCGTGACGGTCGTAAGTAGCAAGTTCATATTCTTCAGTCATTGATAAACAATTTGTTGGACAATACTCAACGCAGTTACCACAAAAAATACAAATTCCAAAATCAATACTGTAATTAAGCAATCGTTTCTTTCGAATATCTGTTTCAAATTTCCAATCAACAACAGGCAGATCTATAGGACATACGCGAACGCATACTTCACAAGCAATACATTTATCAAATTCAAAATGGATTCGACCGCGAAAACGCTCCGATGTGATTAATTTTTCATAAGGATATTGAATAGTTACAGGTAAACGATTTGCTTGGGATAAAGTAATCATGAAACTTTGACCAATGTACCTTGCAGCTCGTATTGTTTGTTGACCATAATTCATGAAACCAGTTACCATAGGGAACATATCGTGAATATCTATGAATAATTTGAGTTTCTTTCTCTTGTTTGAGACAAGTAGTGAATATTTTATTTCTTTTTTCTTTATAGCGAAAGGAGTTGGGAAGAAGTTGTTAATAATAGATTACCGAGAGAAATAGGTAAAAGAAATTTCCAGCCAAGATTTAATAGTTGGTCCATTCTTAGTCTCGGTAAAGTCCACCTTGTTGTAATCGGAACGAACAAGAACAAATAAGTTTTAGCTAATGTAATAAAGATACCAATTGTCGTTCCAAAGATTCCATCCGCTTTATTTATTTCAAATAGCTCAGGAACAAATATGTATGGAATGGAAAGATTCCAACCCCCTAAGTAAAGAACTGTTAGAAATAATGAGGAAACTAATAGATTTAGATAGGAAGCAACGTAAAATAAACCAAATTTGATTCCTGAATATTCGGTTTGATAACCTGCTACTAGTTCTTCTTCTGCTTCTGGTAAATCAAAAGGTAATCTCTCGCATTCCGCTAGGGAAGAAATTAGAAAAACGATAAAACCTATAGGTTGACGCCACAAATTCCACCCCCAAAAACCATATTTTGATTGTGCCCCAACTATATCAACTGTACTTGAACTGTTAGATAATCATAGTCGGCGGTAACATTACGGTTCCCATCGCTATTACAAAACCGTACATGAGATTTTCACCTCATACGGCTCCTCAGGGCCACAAATAAATGTAAGGACCGGACCAGTATTAGTTATCTTGATATGGTTATAGGATAGAGAAAGTCAAAATCAAAATCTAGCGGCGGATCCCCAATTATACCACAGGAATTCTGTCTGCTCTAAGGATAAAAAAACAGTATTTCGGAATTAATCTCATCCTTTAAGAATTTCAATTTTGCTGTGTTGAGTAATAACTTAATCAACCCTTCAATAAAATACTCCTTGTAAAAATATCAATAGATATTTCAACCCATCCTTTTAGTTTCGATTACGAAAAAGAATTAGACATTACACTAGTTCATGAATCATGACACGAATTTGATTTCTATCAATATATGAAAGAAAGAATAAAAGGATTAAAAGGATCGTTTTCTATTGTAATTGTATTTTTTCTATTTTTTTTGTTCCTCTTCTTCTTTCTGAGAGAAAAGGGTGCTTAAAAAAGGGGTAAAGGATTATTTCGTTCCTGATAGTTATTTCTTTAACTGGCGGATAGGAGCATACTCTGGATCGGAATTGTGGTGTGGGGAGTACTGCCTGATCATTTCTACCAACTTAAAGCCCCATTTACGATTCTTTTTATGTTATGCAGAAGTATCCTTTTAGATAATTGACATAATCTACATTACTAACCCGTTGTGCGTATTTTGGTGTTCCTTCCTATCCACCCATTTTTTGTTTTCAACCCCCGTAATATATATCTATTGTAATACATACAAACACTAATGAAAATTCCATAGGGTTGGTCTTTTGAGCCCGCTTCAAGCTAGGTTGACCAATCAACCAATCTTGGGGTAAGGGGCTTCCTCCACTTTGACTTTTGTTTACTTCCCCTTAACGCTTGTACATAGGAAATGAGACTTAAGCCACTTGTACTGCGAATTTGAACGTTGTTTTCTTTCACTCATATATAACTATCAAATTTCGTTTATTAACCTAATTTATTAATCTAAAGAATAAATAAATGAATAAAAAACGGAATATTTCTATTCAAGTTCTTTTTTTTTTCTCGAACGAAAAAAAAAACAATAGGAAAACTAAAAGCTTAGGTTTTAGCGAATCGCACGTAGAGAGATTGATAAAACACATAAAGTTAATGGTATTTCATAACTAATCGATTGAGCAGCAGCTCGCAGACCACCTAAAAAGGAATACTTATTATTTGATCCATATCCTGACATAAGAAGTCCAATGGGGGCAATACTTGAAATGGCAATCCATAAAAAAATACCGATATTCAGGTCAGCTAAAACAAAGTTATAACTAAAAGGAATTACTGAATAACTTAGGAGAATTGCTATGACTGCTATAGATGGTCCAATACTGAATAAACTACTATTTCCTCTAGATGGAAGAAGGTTTTCTTTGAAAAGTAGTTTTGTTCCATCTGCTAAAGCTTGAAGAATTCCCAAGGGACTGGCGTATTCAGGCCCAATACGTTGTTGTATTCCTGCAGATATTTCTCTTTCTAACCACACAATTACTAGGACACCTATTGTGATTGCTACTACAGGAGTCGAAATAGGCGCAAGCACCCACACGATCCCATAGACCTCTTGAGGGGATTCCAATCTGGAAAAAGAATTGATATCTTGTACTTCTGTTGTATCAATTATCATTTCAACGATCAACTTCCCCCATAATGATATCTATACTACCTAATATTGTCATAATATCAGCCAATTTCATTCTTTTAACTAACTGAGGAAGAATTTGCAAATTGATAAAACCCGGTGGGCGAATTTTCCATCTCCAAGGAAAACCACTTTGATCTCCTATCAGAAAAATTCCCAATTCTCCTTTTGGGGCTTCTACTCTCACATAAAGTTCTTGTTTCGTCAATTCAAAGGTGGGAGAAGGCTTTTTACTAATGAATCGATCCTCAAAATTATTCCCTTCTGGATCCTTTTCTCTATCAAAACATCGGATTTCTAAATTTTCATAGGGTCCTCCCGGAATTCCTTCTAAAGCCTGTTGAACAATCTTTACAGATTCCGTCATTTCACCGATTCGGACTAAATAACGAGCTAATGAATCTCCTTCTTTTTGCCACTGGACTTCCCAATCAAATTCGTCATAACACTCATAATGATCAACTTTACGAAGATCCCATTCTATTCCAGACGCTCGTAGCATTGGTCCGGATAAACCCCAATTTATTGCTTCTTCTCCACCAAGAATGCCTACTCCTTCAACTCGTTCTAAAAAAATAGGGTTTCGCGTAATAAGTTTTTGATATTCAGCAACCCCCGTTAAAAAATAATCGCAGAAATCCAAACATTTATCTATCCAACCATGAGGTAAATCAGCTGCTATTCCTCCGATACGAAAATAATTATGCATCATCCTCATACCGGTGGCAGCTTCGAACAGATCATATACTAATTCTCTTTCTCTGAAAATATAGAAGAAAGGAGTCTGTGCGCCAATATCCGCCATAAAAGGGCCAAGCCATAACAGATGGGAAGCGATACGACTCAACTCCAACATAATGACTCTGATATAGCTCGCCCTTTTGGGCACTTGAATATTTCCCAACAGTTCGGGTCCATTTACAGTTATTGCTTCGGTGAACATAGTAGCTAAATAATCCCAACGGGTTACATAAGGCAGATATTGTATAATTGTTCGGTTTTCCGCAATTTTTTCCATCCCTCGGTGTAAATAACCCAATATTGGTTCACAGTCAATAACATCTTCACCATCTAGAGTAACGATGAGACGAAGAACACCGTGCATTGATGGGTGGTGAGGTCCCATATTGACTATCATAAATTCTTTTTCTGTAGCTAGTATACTCATAGGTTTTTCCTCGATTCATTCTTACATGAATTGTTGAAAACAACAAGAAGTTCATCAAGATTCAAAATCAAATAATTCGAATTTTTTTTTTAATTAACGATTTTTGGACTCCCGAATATTCAACTTACTAATTAATTCTTTATAACGTACTCTATTTTTCTTTGACAAATAAGCTAGCAGACGTTGGCGTTTTTCCAAAATTTTCCGTAGACCCCTTTGAGATAAATAGTCTTTTCTGTGCAATTCTAAATGTGAAGTAAGTCTCCGTATCTTATTAGTGAAACGGAATACTTGAAATTCAACCGATCCACATTTTTCTTCTTTTTTTTCTTGAACCATAACTGAGACGAATGACTTTTTTACCATAAAACGAAACCCCCTCACCCTCCTTTTTTTAAGATGAATTTTACTGATCAGTAATAATAATACTAGTTACTTGAATTTGATATACACAATCATCTTAAGTTCGTTATGAACTTGCTAGAAAATCAATATCAATAATCAATCCAATTTTCAATTTTTTTAGGGATCCAAAAGGATGGTATATTTCTCCAAAAGAGAAAAATTGGACCTAAAAAAAAAATAGCTTCTTAATTCATTTATGGATCTAATTAATATGTACGCGATTTAATTGGTATCTTGTATCAGACTGGAATGGAAGATAAGACATGTATCCATTTCTTTGTTTTCATATCCCAAACATGGGACATGATAGATAGGAAAAGTACACTATTAACGAATTTTCAATCGTGGATACATATGTATCCTTACCATACTGAAACGACTCCCATTATTGGTACTAAACCAATATCGATTCATACAAATTAAATCTTCTAATCGAGAATTGGGCCAAATAAAGAACTTTAATTTAATTAGTTGATTTTTCTCTCTAGAAAGATCTTTGTTTTTATCCAAAATGTGACCCCCGATTTTTCCGTTAGTACAAAATACTGGATTTCTCTGCATACCGTTTTGATTCTTCGAATTGAAACAAATTAGAGTTCTTAATTCTCTACGACGTTTAGGGAATAAAATATTTTCAGGAACAAGCAAATCATAATGATTTTTGTTTCTATTTCCAGTCATTTTTTGATGTTTTGCAATGAATTCATCAAAATTTTTTTTATCAACATAGCCTTTTTCGCGGTATCTTTTAGTAATTTTGTGCTTATTCTTATGAACCAATGAAATACCTACGATTTGATATATAAAAAATTGGCCATCATTTTTTACAGACAAACGACGGGGTTCAATAATAAGCATTCCCCCTTTCGTCAATTCTCTAAGAGCGAAATCCTTCTTAGTGATCAAAATAGACAAACTAATTTCTCCTCCTTGAATAGAGGCTATAGTAACGTCGCTAGGATTTATCAGTCGAACCAGGTGACAATAGACTTTCATATCATTGAGTATTTTTTCCCTGAAAGAAACAGTACCTCTCCATCTCAACTGCAAACACAAATATTTTTTTAGGAAGAAATCAAGCTGTGCTTCTGTTTCTCTCTTGTATTGCTTTTTCTTTATACGTTTTTTCATGTCCGATCTCGTATAATTTTCTTCAACATCTTTTTCTTGGTTTGAGAGAACTGATCCAAGACTTACTTGCTTTTGGGCATCCGATCCCGGATTTCCTGGGTCTGCGAGTTCTTTTTCTTCTTTCCTTTGATTCGATAATTCAAGATAGTCTTTTTGAGTGGATGATATAAAAAGATCCGCTTGGTTCTTTCCGGTTAGAATTTTCTTACCATTTCCATGAAAATTGAAAAGAAGTAATTTGATTGGTATGATCCATGGTTTGCTTCTATATGCATTAAAAAGTAGCACAAATTCTGGAAAGAACCAAGGCTCCAGGTTTGATATAGGACAACTTAGTACTTCTTCATTCATTCCCATCCAATCAAAAAGTGTTCTTTTTTGGTTGGATGGGTTAATTTCTTCATCTTGATGAATTGTAAGATAAAAGGGGCCTCTTTTATTAATTGCATCAATTTTTTTATAATTATCGGACCCAATCTTAGTATTTTGATTACTGCTGGTACCAGTATCCATATCAACCCAGGCTTCAATATTGACCTTATTTCTACGACAAAAAGTAATAATTTTCCAATCAAAATATTTTCTATACAAGAATTTTTCCATATCCATAATATCATCTTCTCGTAGATAATTATTGATAAAGATACCTCCCAGCATAGCAAATAATTTTCCTTTCTTTATATTGTAATTATAATAATACTCTTCTTTATTATTTACTTGGCCTAGTAATCTATCAATATATGAGTCTTTCTTATCTTCAAAATTAATCAATTTATATGCTAAAAGATCATATCTATAGTGTTTTTTAAAATTCGATTTTTGATTACGTAATGAGTCTGCTTCAAAAAAATGTTCTTTTTCGCAATGAGTTAATCCGTTTTTTTCATATGAATCTCTTTTAGTTAAATTTTTATTTTGAGCCATACGGTGTTGATTGGCTTTATTTCGCCATTCTTGTCGTACTAATCCATCCCATTTAATCCGAGAGAAATCATATTGAGAATGACCGCTTAACCAGTTTTTCCATGGATTCTTTCCAAAATTCCAAAAAGGTTTATGTCTTAATTGGTAATTAAATATTCCGTGTTTTTCAAAAAAATCCTTTATTTCATTCTTAAGAAATCGAGATGTTCCCTGATATTGAAGAACAGGTCCTAAATTAGAAAAGTTAAAAATTGGGGCTTGGAACAATTTGTAAAATACATACGCTTGGGATTGTGAAAAAGACGATAAATTACAAGAAATCTTTGAATTCTTATTACTAATCTTCGAAAGTGATTTTTTCACAGTCGAAATAAAGTGAATTCGATTTTGATTTGTTTTATTAATTATTTCCGGATTTTCTTCATTATTGTGGATGTTTTTCTCAATAATTTTCATTTTTTTTCTTGTTGATTCACTAAAAGGTTTTGCATTGATTCTTGGAATAGTAAGGGTAGATAGAAAAAAATTTCTGTATAGCTTTTCAATAAAAAAATTTAGATAAAAATAGGATTTACGGGTTAATCGAGTATTTCTTTTTTTGAATATCTGCCAAATCTTTTTTGATGAGTCTAATATTTTAGCAGAATAAGTTCTTTTGTTCGAACTAATATTTGTTTCTTGAGTTAGCGATACTTTTTTATTTTCTTTTGTAATTTTATATATTTGATTTCGTATTCTGCTTGTTCTATTAGTCAGATCTGTCATTTTTTTTTCGGTCCGGGATAAATTTGGCCAATCCATAGATGGAATTTCAATAGACGATTCGTGAATCTTCTGATTACTGAGTATCGAATTTTTTTGAGTTTCACCCAATTCATCGATTTCTCTCAAGCTTATTTTTGAAAGTTCTTTTATTTTTCCTTCTTTGAAACCCCTTAAAACTATAAAAGACTTAGTTTTCAATTTTATAATTTTTTTTTTTAGTTCTTTAAAAATGGGTTCAAAAAACGAACGTCGTTTTCGGGGAGAACCAAAGGGCATTTCAGTTTCCAATCCCAAAGCCGTTAAAAAACAAAAATCAGCTTCACTTTTTGCATCTTTATGAGGGGATTGTATCTTAGATCTGTGCCAGGGTTTCAGGCGAAAAGGGAATAGTATCTTTATCTGAATACCTTCTGTTAACCAGTTTTTCGGAAATTCTGTTTCAGATAAATTAACACCACTATAAGTGCATTTAACATAAATTTCCCGACTCCAATCCTTAAAATCCTCCGACCACTCGGGATCTTGGAATAATAGTATGCGAACCAAATTTTTAGCTATTATCAATGAAGGTAATAGAATATATTTTCTAAAAATCGATTGGATTACTAACATAGAGCTTCTTAGTACTCGAGTAAGGAAACGCTTATCCCAACCCTCTGCTTGTTTTATACGTACCTTTTCTTGTCTTGTGTATCTTTCTTTTTTGGGCTTCTTTTTTGTTTTTTTATCCAATTTTCTTGGCCTTTCGGTTGTATAATCAGAAAGGTTTTGGTCGTTATTTTTCCATATCCAATTTCTAAAAATTACTTTCATTAGCCCGGAAATATCAAAAGACAAATAAAAGGGTTTGTCTATTCTGTCCAAAAAAAGAGGGGAATGGGCATTTGCTTGAACCGGTTTACAAATAAAGGTTTTACGTCTTTGTGCGCGCATGGAACCTTTGATTATATATCGACGAAAATCCGATTGTTCTAAATAACGTGGCAAAGTCACATCCTCTTTTGTCTGGTGATCAACAGAAACCACTAAACGTTTGGCTTTTCGTGAACGAAATGCATGCTCCCCTCTTACATTTTCGTCGTATTCTCCCAGCTCTTGGTCTAAGTTATCGATTAATTTGTATGACCACCGGGGAACTCTTTTACTAATTTCTTTTATCGAATTTTTTCGAATTTTTTGATCATTGGGATCGGTTATAACTGCATCGAATAAAAATTTTATAATTTGGATTCGTTCTTCTGAATCGATTTGTTCTCGTTCGTGTTCTGTAAATAAAGACCCTACTTCTTCTCTTGAAAATGATTTTCGATTAACTCGGTCTATTGTCTGTTCAAATTCGTCATAATCATTAATAAGAATGATATTGTGAATCTTATTTATCCAAAGCGTTCCTATCTTATTTTTGATATAAGTTTTATTTAGGATTGCGGATGAAAATAATTTTTTGATTCTTCCACGATAAGGTCCATGTAATAAAGGATCATATATTTTAGGTAAGTATTTTTTTTTAGTCTTATCATTGTACAATTGAGTCCTTTTTTCGAGTA
Organism: Lippia alba; assembly: GCA_037834125.1. Taxonomy (NCBI): domain Eukaryota; kingdom Viridiplantae; phylum Streptophyta; class Magnoliopsida; order Lamiales; family Verbenaceae; genus Lippia; species Lippia alba. Next base: position 1,014 of record JBBMKE010205594.1, on the reverse strand, counting down.
TATCCAGAATAAGAGATCCTTTATCTAAAACTTCGATTCTATTTTTAAACTCCCTGGTTAAGTTCTTCCTTTTTTGGTTATTAGTGTAATTCCAATGTGTATAAAATTCATCAGAGGATAGTTTTTCTGTTGTGAAAAAAGAAATTTTTTTTGTTATCATTTCCAAAAAAGTTGACAGATTTGCTGGATACGTAAAAGAGATCTTTTCTTTTCCATCACTTCGACATGTAGAAAAAAAATAGTGTGACATTTCATTTCGAACAGCATTTTCAAATCGATTATTTTTTTTATATCGAACTGGTCGAGTCCATCGTTTATAGTCGAAAAGAAGAGTCCCAAGAGGTTTTTCAAACCATAATAAATATTTCTCTTCTTTTTCTTTAAATAATTTAAATATTTGTAATTTCGAATTTTCTTGATTCCCATCCAGATAAGAAGTTTCATAAACTGGACTATTTTTATCGCATGTCTCTTTAAAGCGAAAGTGGAATTCATGCTTTGTTTTTTTTTTTTCCTTTCCATTCACTCGGATCTCTTCCGTTTCCTCGATTTTGTCCGGATCCTCCTTTTCTTCCGAAAAAAGGGAAGGAGAAGGATCTTCTTCGGCGGATACCTCTTGTTCCTGTTTAGTCCCCCTCCTTTCGAAAGTTGTTTCTATTTCTACATCTCTTTCTTCCGTTTCTGAGGTTTCTTTCACTTTCAGTTTCTTAGTAAAAATGGGTGAGGGTATTCTGCCTAAATAGTAGATACAGGTAATAAATAAGAGAATACTAAAGATTCGAGCCATAGAATTTCTCAATTCTGACACAAGGTACTTATTAAATCGAATAAGTCCATTAGACCTAATAGAATTCTTTTGCTGTATCCAAACTAATACCAATCCAACCCATTTCATGAATAAAATGTGACCAATTAACCAACCAACAAAACTACTTGTTACAAATAACATCTTGTTGTTGCATCGAAACATATAAATGTTGACTAATCTGACTAACATTGAACTTGGAAAAAGGA
>JBBMKE010205267.1:0-14897 GCA_037834125.1 Lippia alba | reverse complement strand
TTTAGTTAGTAGTACGTGAATACTTTGTAGTTCGACATATATTATCGTATTTCATGTTGTTATATTTGTTGTAACAATGTTGTTGGATTTATGGACATCGTTGAATTTCTAATTTATTGTTTGTGTATTGCATTATTGTCGCATTTCTGTGTGGTATATAATTATTTCAAAAAACAGGATGAAAATAATAAAAATATATATATAAAAAAAATTATAATATTAAAATTCCGACAAAAAAATGAGGAACTTTTAGACGTTTCGTCTGAAAGTTAAATAGAATTTTTTATTTTTTATTAATTTTTGTCTGAAGTTCATCTGAAAATTCGTTTGAAATACAAGTTTAAATAAGTAAAAATAATAAGTTCGTCTGAGAGTTCGTCTGAAATTTCGTCTGAAAATATTTGTGAATTTAATAAAATTTCTCCCATTCGTCGGAAATGTCGTTTGAAATTTCGTCTGAGAATTGTTTCAGACGAAAACTCTTCGTCGCAATTTCGTCTGAGAAATGAGCAACGAAAATTTGGTCTTCAATATTTCGTCTGTAACTTCGTCGCAATTTCGTCGGAGAAAAAGTTCTCCGGAAATTTTTCGATTTCAGTCGAGATGATTTTTGTCTGAAATTCGTCGGGAATTTTGTTCGTCTGAATTTTCATCGGAAATGTTGTCTGAAATTTTCTGTGAGGAGGGTTTCGCGGACGAACTTCAGTTCGTCTGAATTTCGTCGAAAATTGGATTTTTCAGACGACAAGGCCCAAAAGTTCGTCTGAACGGAAATCGCCTGTTTTTTTTAGTGTTAACTATGATACTTATTTAACAAGAAAATTAGTGATTTAATTAAATATTTTATCTTTAATTTAAGTTAAGCATATGATATGTTTGAGTACCGATTGGATTAATTTGATGTAATTGAATTTGATCATGTTGAGACAATGTTGAAAAAGGTTGAGCAATATTTATTTAGTAAATAAATTAATAATTAAATTTAATTATTTAATCTTTAATTTAAATTAAGTATATAATATGCTTTAATATGTTGTTAGATTAATTTGATGTAACTAAATTTGATTTACTTGACAACTAATAAGTTAAAAAAGTTTGAAATGAAACTATTTAGAGAAATTGGATAAGTTAAATAAATTTTATTTTATTAAGTATTTATTGTTTGGATTATTCCAATTCTCCTTATCCTTCTTCTTATTCTTCAATGTCCAATAGTATAAATTTATTTATTTATTAAGATCATCAATGTTAATTAATATTGTTACTTTATTTGGATTAATTATTAGTTTTTAATAATTAATAATTCTTATTCTTCAATGTCCAATAGTATAAATTTATTTATTTATTAAGATCATCAATGTTAATTACTATTTTTACTTTATTTGGATTAATTATTAATTTTTAATAATTAATAATTCAATATAGAATGACTCTTAACATATCCACCCAAACGTATGCCATATGACTAAATATACTCCTTAGAAATGGTTGATCATGTAGCTATAATTTGAATTTTTAAAATTATAATTATTTTTTTAATTTTGGATTATTAAATCTTTTCTTGTTTGTTGTTTCCATTCTCATGTGGTTAAAGTATTAGAAAAGAGTGCGTGAAACATGTCAGGGTGACAATGTTCAGGTTTCATATAATTTTTTGGCCTCCTTTTTCTTTCATCGATTAATCCTGATATTTAGATTTATTATATAGAAATGTTTGTTTATTTTCATAGATTGATACAAAAAACATTCTTTTTATAATATAAGATGGTAATTTCATCAACTTGGAAAATAAGATATATGTAAGATCTTATAAATAATTCTTAATGATAAGATATTTAGTTGTTACCCTTTCCTTGTCGATTTCAAAATCTTAAACTTTTGTATATAATTACTTTCAGACGTCATGATTCTTCCATTGGGTTTTGATGCTTGGAGGAGATATATCATCTTAATTCGTACCAGATATTATAAAAAATCTTTTGTTCTCTTCAGGTTAGAAAATCTTTAAAACACCGTAAAATTTCCTTTAGAAACTTCCTACCAAAGAATTCAATTAAAGAGAAGTTATAATAAAATTTAATCTAACTTTATACCTTGTATTAATTATATATTTTTCTTATCTGAGTTGAATTATAAATAAAATTTGAGAATATAATATATTGTTAATTTATTTTATGTTTTATAAAAATATATAAAATTCCATTTTTAATAGAAGGTGTTCCATATTTATCGGTTCAATATATATAATATGTTTCAATTTCATTATTTATCGATCTAAATTGAATTTTTAAGACATCAACCCATTTCTTTCTTGGCCGCCTAGCTCACCAACCCAGCCTTAGGAGTGCCTGTTTTCTTCCTTCTACACGTAGTAGCCATGTTCCTCCACCTTAAAGTTCAAATAAAGACAAGGTATAATAAAATTTTATGTATTATAATAGGTTTTGCTCATTGTTTTCTTTATTATCAGAACGTCATAAATAAGAGTCGGTTTTTGTTGTTTGATCTTTTTAAAATTTGATTATCTCTAATATAGGCAAGATCAATTACTTTGAAGAGAAATCGACGGACTTTCAGTAGGAAATATGTTCTAAGATTATGTTAAATTTAACATGGTTGTTTGTCCAAATGACAAAATTTGTGTTTCCATTTGGTCAGTTATGCTAATTTATACTAATTTTTTTGTTGAACTGGATTTTCAAGACGAGCTTAATAGATGGATTTTGTGTTTATGTGTGGTTGGGGTGGAGATGCAGGCATACTCATTATTAGGACTCATGTTAATTTGAAGGGACCTTTTTGGCCTAACAATTGTTGTTGATAAAGTTGCACCTAATAATTTGTTAGCTAGTGGCTTTTTTTATGAGGCTGAAACAATCAATAAAAATATAATTTTAGCGATTAATATTTATTTACCTCTGAAATTACAATTCTTAATATTAATTTTCAAATTTTGTTGTTGTACAAGGTCTTTTGTTGCTAGGGGGAAAAAATCAATCATTAGTTGCAAATTGGTTGTGCATGACTTCTTATTACATCATTAATAAACAAACAAACAGGATAAACGAAAGTATACTAGTGTCATATCATGTTTGTCAAAGGTATCAAATACGGAGGTATTAGACATAAATTAGTTGTTTTTTAGGCGAAAGAGAACTTGAATTCTCAACATATAAATCTACCTTGTTTTTTGTTTCTGCATTTTGCATATTCAAGGTTGACATATTAAATACTATATTATAATTTATTATTTTCCATAACATCCGTTATTTATATTTTCACGTTCTACATCAGCAAAGGTGAAGGATCTCGATGCACTTTTTTCAAGATTGTCAACACTACAAAAGGTTTGTTTTTTGAGCTTTGTAGTAAAATATTGTCGAGATGTCTTGAATGTAGATGATATTTTCCTTTATTAATGTCACTCTTCTTTATACACATTTATTATTTAAAAGATTTCCAAGTGAATTATTTTCATCGAAGATGGTTTAATGTTCATAATATAAAGAAAATTATAAAAGTAGATAAGTTATTCACTTATCTCTCATTTTCTGATTATTATAAATCATTGAATTTAATTTGTATGATAAATTTAGTTGAGGCTAATAATATTTATATGTTGTCTTTTCAATATTTGAAAGATGTTTAGATTCATTGATGAAAGATTGTACAGATACTAATAAGACAAAATCATCATGCGTAACGAAACAACTTCATCTATAAAAGGTAATATTTTGCGGTTTAAGTTTAATTTTTTTTTTAAACTTAATATTCATTTCATAATATAGAATTTTTTTTATTTATTTATTCTCAACTTTACTTGATGCTATTTTTTCAAAGTATCGATTCAATTTCAAATAAAGGTGAAAATCAAAATCAAGGTAAAATATCTTCAAATAATTTTAACCTAATGTGCAAATTTATTTTGAAGATGGATCACGAAAGAAAATACTAGAGCTATAACGACAATAATCATTGAAATATTTAATATAAAGTTCCGAAGCGGCAAAAGAAGAGTATAGTAATATCAAAAATAAAAAAAATTAATATCAAAAAGAAAAAAGAGCCTAGAAAAGCAAAGAACCAAACAATACAAACAATATGCAAAGGGAGAAAAGAGCAACAAAGTTAATGAGAAGATACACATTGTTGATGGGGATAAAATCTTGGACAAATATGATGAAAGTCTAGCAGCATTCCTAAAGAAAAAATATCCAATAAAAAAAGGAGAATTAGAAGAAAAAAATAAGGGTTCTCCTTGAACAATAGGAAAGAAAATAAAAATTAGGTGTTTTCAAAATCGAAGTTCAAATAAATGTATGGAACACTCTTACTTTTAGAGAAAATGAATAATGATGTTAGGTAGTTGCAAGCACAAGTATTGGATGAAAATTTTAAATAATTAAATTATAGTAAAAGTAAAAATATAATTATAAAAAAAGTAAAGAAAACAAAAGAATTAACATTTTAAAAAAAAATTAGCACAAAAAAATATAAATAAATGAATAATACGTGCAGCGCACATGCATCTTGCTAGTTAAAATAAATGTACTGAAACCTTACTTGCAATTGTTTTCGTAGAACACCATGGATGGCGGATAACAAGTTTCAATAATACTATATGAGTGATGCACTTGCAACATTTAGTTGTATAACATAAAGTCATAAATCTGATGTATTCTTTTTTTTTTCTTAATATAGGAATTACAGCGTTCAAAATGTTGAAGATGATTGTTGAATCCTTCTTATCTAAGATAGAGGAGAAGTTTGTCGAACTTGTAGCGGACAACACTGCGAGGGACGTTAACTACAGCTCAACTATGCAAACTCTGGCGAGAAACTTAAAAACATTGAGTGCTCGAGCACTTGATGTAGAGGATGATATCAAGAATGCGGAGCTATCCGGTCAAAAGAAAAGAAAAAGGGAAGTTGAGAACTGGTTGGAAGAGGTAAAAAAACTTGAAACTGAAATTTCTAGATTGGAAGGTGAAGTCCAATCGGAAGGGTTTGTCAGTAAGTTTCTTGATGGAGATCGAGCAGCAGAACTGATGAAAAGAGTTGATGAAACAAAGTAAACATTTCGGTGAGCTTGTACTTGATGCTCCGGAAACAATGAGGGTGGCACCTAGGTTGGTTGGAAAAGCGTTTAAAGAAAATTTGAAAAGAATTTGGGAGTTGTTGAGAGCTGATAATGTGATGAGTATCGGGACTTACGGGATGGGCGGTGTGGGAAAGACGACTTTGGCAAAATACATCAACAACGGACTTATAGAAAAAAGACCGAAGAATGTGTTTTTTGGGTCACTGTCTCTCAAGAGTCTAGCATCAGGATGTTGCAAGATAAAATAGCCCATGTCGTAGGAGTCGATCTTTCAAAAGAGTATGATGACGAGAAACGAGCATCCAGATTGTACCAAGCACTATCCTCCTTGGGGACGAATTTTGTACTCATATTGGATGACGTATGGAAAAATATCAGTTTGGATAAGGTGGGAATTCCACTTCATGTGGAGGGCAGAAGAACGATTATAACGACTCGCTCTTTGCAAGTTTGTCGTCAAATTGGTTTCCAAAAACTAATTCCAGTGAGAACACTTAACCTGAATGAAGCATGGGAATTATTTAGGGGCACACTCGGACAAGAGGTGACACTAAGTACTCCTCAAGTAGAAGAAATTGCAAAGTCTATGGCAAAGTCGTGTGATGGTTTGGCCTTGGGTATCACTACTTTAGCTGGAAGCATGAGAGGTGAGACTACAGTTCATGTGTGGAGAAATACATTGGATGAACTACAAAATTTTGTTATGGAGCATGATGACATGGAGGATCATGTATTTAAAGTACTAAAATACAGCTTTGACCGGTTGAATCCAAAACATCAAAAACAGGTAGAAAGGAATGGGAGTTACACTGAGCTGCAAAGTTGTTTTTTGTATTGCTCTTTGTATCCTGCAGATCACAAGATAGAGAAAGAGGATTTAGTGAGGAAATTCAGTTTGGAGGAGTTGGTGAATAAAAGAAAGATCAGGAGAGCACAAATTGACGAGGGGTTTACCTTACTAGATAAATTAGTTGATGTATGTTTACTTGAAAGTGTTGGTAATATTTATGTGAAGATGCATGATCTAGTAAGAGCTATGGCACTAAAGATTACTAAAGGAAAGTATATGGTATATGCTGGGTGCCATTTGGAAGAAATTCCAAATGAATACGAATATTGGAAAGAAGATGTTGAGAAGATTTCCTTGATGGAGAACTACATACAGGAAGTTCCTAATGGAATGCCTCCAAATCGTCCTAAGCTCTCCACATTGCTTTTGCAGGGGAATAAGCTTTTGAAGCTTATAGCAGATTCATTTTTCGCGGAAATGCATGGCTTAATTATGTGTGCTTGATTTGTCCTACTGTGAAGAAATTACGAGATTGCCAAATTCTTTATCAGATTTGGAAAGCCTTAATGCATTGCTTCTTGGACGTTGTCGTAATCTTGTAAATGTGCCATATTTGGGAAAGCTGAAAGCGCTAAAGGAGCTGGATTTGTCAGATACAAGAATCAGGGAAGTGCCTGAAGGGATGAATGAACTTGTCAATCTCAAGTTTCTCTTAATGGATAAAACAAAACACTTTAAGATTTTACCTAGAGGTTTGTTACTGGAGTTTCCATATTTGCAATGCCTCCATCTTCCAGATCAAATTGAAGCACCAATAATAGAAATGGAGAGTTTGAGAAAGCTGGAGGAGTTTAAGGGACGAGTGAATGATGTTGCTGATTTTAATCGGTTGATCGGCTGTAGACGACTTCTTAAATATGATATCATCGTGGGGAGTACTCTTGAACATACTGAGTATTATTGTTGGTATAATTCAGTTACTGTGGTTGGATTCAAGTACCTTACAAACGATGCGTTTATGTTAGCACACGACGCCCGACACCTTAGACTCAAGAAGTGCAGTGGTCTAAGAAAAAGCATATTGAATGACTTCCCAAAATTTAACAATCCCAAATCCCTCAACACTTAGAAAATTAAAAATTGTTGAGGAGTGGAGGGCATTTTGGCAAAAAATGAAGAGTTAGAATCCCATAGCATTGCTCCACTCCGGACTCTGAAAAGAATTCTACTATTTGGGTTGCCGGACTTCATGGGCATCATCCAGAAGCAGGACGTAGCGTTATCTACACCTGCACATGCTATACTTTCATTTCTTAGAAAATTGGAGATTTGTGGGTGTAACAAGATGCAGAATCTGGGATTAACAGGGTCGGAATTCCCAAACCTTGAATCAATCGGAGTCGAAAGGTGTTCGGAAATAGAATAGATAATAGAGCAAGGAGGCGTCGTCTCTTTTCCCAAATTAAAAGGTTTGACTCTCTGGAATCTGCCAAAACTGAAGCAAGTAGGAACAACAACCATTTGCGATTCCATTGAGATTATTAGCATAAAAGGATGCCCAGCATTGAAAAAATTACCTTTATATTTTCCGGTGATTGAAGGAGGAGAATCATCTAATGTTTCTTATTCCCCTCCACCTGCTCTTAAGACAATCTATCTACTTGAAAGGGAGAAAGAATGGTGGGAAGCATTGCAGTGGGAGCATCCATCACACAAACATCTCCTTCAACCATTCCTCAACTTTCATTGAGAGAGACTCATCCATTCAATGTATGTCATACGGATGTAATTATATTTACCCTAATTTTCAATTGAATCCAATAACATCAGAATAACTCGGTAAAGATTGCATCTGTTCTTTTTTTTCTTTTATTCTTATCGTAGAGAACTTATATTTCTATTTCAGAAAAGATAGTGTCTAGCCAGGCCACCTTCTTTCTGAATATTCATTGGTAATGGAGGATCCAGGTTAAAGAAAAACCCGCGGAAGCATTACTGCAAGTCTGCAACCTGGAAACAAATAATCGAAATATGCTGAAATCATTTGTTATTGCTTTATTTATCGGACTATAAAAATGTTCCGATTTTATATACATTTTTTATTTAAAAAAGGTTCAGCTGTTGCAAGTAGAAAGTGTGAATGAATTTGAATTAGTGCAGCAACCTCCATATTGTTAGTTACCTTTTTTTTTTTTTTTTTTTTGGTTCTTATATTGTTTTTCCTACTTGTAAAACTCCACAGGTTTATTGCATTCTCATATCATTTATGCTCTCACAAACAAGGGCGACGCTACAGCAAATTGAACTTGCCCCTCTCAATTTTTGTTTTGTTTTGTTATATATGTATATATATTTATGTTTTTAAATTTGTAATTTAAAAATAAGTTTTTTGACCCTACTTAAAAAGAAGGAAAAAGTATATTGATCCCGTAAATTTTAGAATTGTGTACACAAATAAATAGTACTTATTTTCAATAGTTTTGGAATATTTGGGAATTTCTGCTTAGTAAGCAGAAATAAGATAGAATTTAGGAGTAGATTTTAGATTCTATACGCTTTCTCTTAATTTATTTTGACAATATTATCTTTATTAAAATATTAATATTTTTAAATTAAATTTTTTACGTATGATAAGGGAGAAAATGGGGCTCATACCTGGCCCACCCGTTGCACACCACGTGGCCGCGACGGGGCCAGTGGGACGCCTAAATTCGACCTAGAGCTCGCATCGTCATCGACCCATCCCTTGGATGAATCCGCCATCCACATGTCTCTCGCGGCTGAGGTCCCGACCAGACTCCACCTCCGACCGAGGCAGTCGGTCATCACTTACCCCCCGCATTCCGTACGTGAGCATTAAATGCAGATTCCCTCCCCCACCACGTGCATTAAATGCGGCCTCCCCAAGGACACTCTTACGACGCCGCTGCAGAGAAGGTACAACGCGTTATCTATTAAAGCACTGTTCCGGTCACTATCACGGCCCACCTTTAACAGACCGAGATCCACACTTTCGGGGTGGTGTGCTCACACGCAGTCTTCGCCTATGTAAACCATCTCTTCTCTGAGATGGAGGTAAGCTTTCCTGCTCACACTGAACTCTACACTCTCTCGCATTTTCGACCGAGGACTAGTCCCTGATTTGAGCGTAGGGTGCCAAAAAGGGTCCAACCCCTACATTCCCCTTTTTGGCCTTTGTGTTCACGTTTGTTCCTTCCATTTCAGCTAAGGAAAGCATCAGAATCCTTCCACATTACAAATTTTTGGGTGATTAGGAGTCCTAATCCGCTGTCCACGCACATAGCCGGATTTTGACACGATCATCTTGGCGGCGTATGTGGAAAACTCTGAACAAAAGCCATTGTTCTAATGCCTTAACACTCTCCTCCCTATTCCATTCTATCCATCATGGTACAGACAAGGTATGGAAGAAGAGCCTACGATGAAAATGGTCAGGAGGTGTTCCCAGACCTAAGTGTGCCGGCGGGCAATTTTCAGGCCCCAGCCCTCGGCGCACCTGCCGCCGATGGCGTGCCTGTCACACAGGAACTTATGGTGCTCTCTGAGGTGGACCTCACCGCCTACGCAGAACAATGCCGCACGGAGGTGCTCGAGGCAGCAAGAGAAAATAGGGAGCCTAACGTGTCAGCTCCACCAAGGGAAAGTCTATTGGTGATTACCCCTCAGAACGCTGCGTACCCAACGGGGCAAGGCTCGGCACTGACCATGGCCTAGGCTGTCCCACAACAGCCCCTACAGGCCAATATCTAGGGATACCCTCCCCAGTTCATCCAAGGCACTTACCCCCAACCGCGGGCTATCCTTTTAGCCCCGGGGTTGGGAGGCCAGCACCAAGTCCACCTTGGTGCTCAGATCGAAGAGGGCTTGGACGTTAACGGAGCCCCGCAATAGAGAAGACCTCATGTCCGACCGAGGCGGAAGTTAGAAGAAGAGCGCCCCTCGCAGATTTACAGAAACATGCGATAAGACGATCGTGTTGTCAGGCATGTGACGGGCACCGCGAGCTAGATGGATAGGGATGCTCGGCTCTACGCTTCCAAGGAACGTCCCAGTTTTTGACCGCCTGGGGGCTAGGGTTTACCCCGACGCCTACTTGCACGTCAACAGGGGGCACTGGGTTGGTCCAGCAGACCTAAGAAATTAGTTGCCCCGCAGACCACAACCCCCCAGCAGCAGCAGAACGAAGATTACATCGACCCCTAGGAAGAAGTATCTTCGTACGTCCCCCGAAGACAGGCCCCCCTGTGGCCCATGCCTCCTATTTGTTCAGGGCGGGCGGCATCTACCAACCCACCGACCTAGAGGAACGGCACCGCCCTCGTCAAGCGAGGGCCTACAGGAGCGAAAGGGAGGCAAGATCCCCCTTCTGCGATACCATCATAGACGCCAAGCTTGAGGACAGGGTCTCCACGAATCTCCCTATTTACCGCGGGAATTCCGACCCCATTAAACACTGTTCCAAGTTTAAGGCCCAAGTCAGCCTATACGGCCACACAAAGCAGATATGGGCAAAGATTTTTGAGACCACGCTCGAGGGCCCGACCTAAGACTGGTTCGAGATCCTCACAACATCTGCTACTATGATGACCTGTCGTGGAAGTTCAGAGCCCATTTCTCCTCCATATCTAAGGTCAAACTCCCCTTCACCTACCTCTACACCATCGTTCAAGAGGAAGGGAAAAGCTTGAGGCACTTATTCTCCTACTTCAATGAAGCGCTGGTCAAGGTTGAGCACCCCGACATCGACGTGCTCACCCAAACCCTCCACAGAGCAATCCAGCATAAGGACTGTGCTGATGACATGATCCTCAAAGAGCTCCAAAACATAGAGGAGGCCATGGTCATCGCGCGCAAGTACATGTGCCTGAAGGAGGTTAAGGCCAGCAACCAAGCCCAGGCCCGTAGAACTGAGAGGCGGAACGAGCAGCACTGCGATCGCCACCTGCATTCCGACCCACAGCGGCCAGACCCTCCCCGTCTCTCCAATAGGATGGAGCAGCGTCTGAAGAGGGAGGCACTCTCGGGCAGCAGGGTGAAAAAGAATTATACCACCTTGGCCTGTCCGATCAAGGAGATCTACAAGGTCATGGATCGCGGGCTACTCAAAAAGCCCAAATAGCTAAAGAAAACCAAGAAAGCCAAGGAGTCCGGCAAGAGACATGTCTATCACATGCAGTATAGGCACTGGACCTCCGAATGTATCGCCTTGGGCGAGAAAATTGTGAGGTTGATCCAAGGGGGCCATCTCTCTGAGTTCGTCAAGAAGCTAGACGACCGCGCCCAGCAAGCATTCGAGCGAAGAGACTTCCCACCCTCCAGAAGAGGGTGCAAGCAGCCGCTCGAAATGACGGCCGACGAGGATCTACATAAATGGCCGACCAATGAGATCTTCATAATAGCAGGTGGCCCAGCTGGCGGAGACTCCAAGACAGCCCGCAAGCGATTGAGAAGGGAGGTCAGCCGAGAGCTCTATGGCCCCAGAGAAGTGATGCACATCGAGCCAGACAAGGAGTGACTGGAACAAAAAATCTCTTTTAGTGATAGGGATTTTGTACCAGTGATGCCACGGGATGGCACTATGCCAAGTTGTCCGCTGGTAGTCACGCTTGATGTAGCTAACTGTGCCATTCACAAGACACTTGTTGATAGTGGAGCCTCGGCAAACATTATCTTTTACTCGACTTTGCAAAAAATGAACATACATGATAAACTCGACTATCAACCAATCAAAACACCTCTAACAGGTTTCAGAGGTTCAGAAGTCCACTCCAAGGGACGAGTCAAGCTCGTTATCTCAATGGGAAAGTTGCCCAAGAGAGCCACCTAGTAGATCGAATTCAGGGCCCCCACTCTCATCGCATTCAGGGCCATCATTTCAACCTACCATCAGACTATCAAGCTCCCTACCTCCCACGGTATTGGGGAATTGAGGTGCAACATCCCAGAATCTTGGGAGTGTTACTCCATTTCCATGGAGAAAATGAAGCTTCCCAAAAAGCAAATCGTTCTACTCCTGTACGTAGATGACTTCATTAACACTGAACTAGCTGACTCAGAGGATCCTACTGCAGAGATGTGTTCCAAGAAAATGACCTCCACCATTGCTAGGAAAAAGAGAAAGATGGACGACGGAAAAATTGCGGCCGCCGGAGCCATCGTGCCCGTACACTTGGTTCCCGGCGATGAGGAAAAAACCACCAACATCGGAGCCAACTTGAAAGGAAAACGGAAAGGCATGCTCATACAGTTCTTGTGCGAAAATGCGGACGTCTTCGCTTGGAGGTCGTCCGACCTGGTCAGAGTTGACCCAAAGGTCATCGAGCACCACCTAAACGTAGACCCCAGTTTTTGCCCCTTCAAGCAGCGCCTCAGGGCCCAGAGCGATGAGCGCAATGAGATCATTGAACAGAAAGTCAACGAGCTACTGGACGCCGGGTATATCACACTAGCCAAGTATGTTGATTGGCTGTGCAACGTCGTCCGGGTTGGCAAAAATTGGAGGCAAATGGCGAATGTGTCAAGATTTTACTGATCTGAACAAAGCCTGCCCGAAGGACCCCTATTCTCTGCCTCAAATCGACCAACTGGTGGACTCCACCACGGGCTGCGAGCTCCTAAACATGATGGATGCCTTCCAAGGCTACTACCAGATTTTCATGGCCTCAGAGGACAAGAAGAAGACCGCGTTCATCGTGGTGAAGGGCATTTACTGCTTTGAGGTAATGCCTTTTGGCTTGAAAAACGCAGGTGCCACATACCAAAGGTTGGTAAATAAGATTTTCGAATAGGAGATAGGAAAAACCATGGAGGTATATATTGACGACATGATCGTCAAAAGTGAGAACAAGGAATCGCACCTGATCGACTTGGGTCACGCACTCGACCTCCTTCTTAAATACCGACTGAAGTTGAACCCGGGCAAATGCTCGTTTAGCGTGGAGGGAGGCAAATTCTTCGGCTACATCATAGGCCAGAGGAGGATAAAAGCAAATCCAGAGACGATCATAGCTCTCAAGAGCATCAATAGACCCCACACAATACGAGATGTCCCACGTCTCGTAGGTCGAATCATTTCTCTGAACAGGTTCATCTCTCGATCATCCGAGGAAAATCTCCCCTTCTTCAAGATTCTCTGTAACATCAAGAAATTCGAATGGACTAATGAGTGTGATGAAGCCTTCGAGAGGCTCAAGGAATATCTAGCCTCCCCTCCTCTCCTAACAAAGCCTATCTCTGAAGAAACCTTGTATCTCTACTTGGCGGTCACGGAGGAAGCAGTTAGCTCTGTCTTAGTGACCCTCCACAATCGAAAACACCTACCAGTTTACTATGTGAGCAAGATCCTGCATGGACCGGAAGTCCGTTATTTGGAGATTGAGAAGTTCGCCCTTGCTCTAGTGCACACATCCAGGAGACTCAGACACTACTTCCAAGCCCATTCGGTAGTGGTCCTCACCGATCAAGGGCTACGCTAGGTTCTGGTCAAGCCGGATGTCGCAGGACGTATCGCCAAGTGGGCAATCGAATTGGGGCAATTTGATATCAACTATCAACCCAGGACAACCTACCAGGCTCAGATTCTAGCAGACATCTTGATTGAAAAGAATGATCCAGCCAAGCAAACGGCCCGCTCTGTTCTGTGGGCTATGGCAGTCGATGGCTCCTCAACCTCCCAATGGGGAGGGGTGGGGATATCCCTGACAAGTACAGAGGAACAGGAGCTTGATTTTTCCATCTCTCTCGATTTCCCAGCCACCAACAATGAGGTGGAATACGAAGCTTAATTGTGGGCCTCAAGGTCGCCAGGGAACACGGGATAGAAATAATCTCAGTAACGACAGACTCCCAGTTCGTCGCGAGCCAGGTTGATGGATCCTACGAGGCACGTGAGGATTCCATGATCAAGTACCTGGCCAAAGTCAAGTCGTTAGTCTTAGAATTCAAGGAATTCAAGCTACAGTAAGTCCCTAGGGAAGAAAACACGCGTACAGATGCCTTGTCCAAATTCGCCAACGGAATGAGAGGCACTAAGGATCAAAGCATCACCTACCTTTCAAGTAAGGGCAGGGTGATCGACGGAGAGGTCGAAGTGATATGCTCCATCGACCCAGCAGAGCCATGTTGGCTAGACGAGTACATCCTATACCTTCGAGACGGGACCTTACCCACGGACAAGAATGCGGCTAAGCGCTTATGCTATAAAATAGCAAGCTACTCACTGGATTCCGAAGGCACACTCTACAAAAGGGCCTTTATGGGACCAACAAAAAGGTGTCTTCGTCCTTCACAAACCTTGGACGTACTAGAAGAAATCCACAGTGGCCAATACGGCAACCACGCGGGCGGTTGATCCCTGACAAAGAAAGTGTCAAGAAGTGGCTTCTATTGGCCCACACTCAACGAAGATGCTCAGGAATACGCCCGCAAGTGCGTCAACTGCCAAATGCACGCCAACATCCCGCACCAACACCCAATTGAGATGATCCCGTTCGATGTCTGCTGGCTATTAGTCCAATGGGGAATAGACATAATTGGCCCTCTTCCCCTCGCAACAGGGCAAAGGCGGAGTACTTCTCCAAGTGGGTTGAAGCCCAACCTACGGCGAAGATCACTGACAAGGTTATCCAGGATTTCCTCTGCCGCAACATCATCTACAGGTTTGGCATACCTAGAGTCCTCAACTGCGATAATGGAACCCAATTTCAAAGTGCAAGGACCAGGTCATATTGTACAGATATTGGCATCAGCCAGAGGTCCGCTTCCGTTGGACATCCCCAAGCGAATGGCCAAGTCGAAGTGGCCAACCGCACAATCGTCCAGAACCTACGGAAGCGTCTGGAAGCCAAAAGTGGTGCCTGAGTTAAAGAACTTGATGGAGTCCTCTGGGCATACCGGACCACCCCGAGAACTGCCACGGGCCTAACCCCGTTCTCCATGGTCTACGGATCAGAAGCAATGATATCCGCAGAATTATTGCATCAGACA
>JBBMKE010205160.1:0-14898 GCA_037834125.1 Lippia alba | reverse complement strand
GGGATCGTTTTGTTGGAATATGTATATTGCAGGGATGAATTTGTTATTTTATTCATTAAATTAATGAAAGGATAGACTCAATCCTAACAGAACTTTAACGGAATGGAGAGATCGCAAACGGTCCATAACAGTCAGGGATTAAATTGTAATTTTCGAATAAAGATGGACTACATTGTAATTACCCTATCTAGCAGGGTAGTCAGATGTAATTTTCCCTATATATATACTAGTGAAACTAACGTGCGTTGCAGTGACACGTGACTTTTTACGTTAATTTTTTAACGTCTGTTAGCTAAAGAATTGAAATTGAAAAATGTGGAATAAAAAGGATGCAATCTGAGAAAAGTTAAAAGATTAGAAGCAAAATCGGACAAGGTCATTTTTAGATAACGAAAAATGATATTGTCTCTAAATAAAAATACCGAATTTCAGTATGGTACTCACAATTATTTATGATATGAGAGGTATTTTTAAATACAACAAAAAATGGTTGTCAATATCACAACTTTGTAGGAAAAAACTCAGGTCCATATATATATATATATATAAAGAGTTAAAAACTTCCAAAACCCTGTGATAAACGAAAGTATCATAAAAATTTTCGATAGAAAAATACTCAAAAAAATTCTTTATTTTTTTAAAATAAAATCACCGCCCTCTCAGCCAAACAGAACAAAAAAGAATAAAATTTATATTATCCACTTATACACTGTTTCAGACATAAGATATTATTAATTATTAAATAAGTTCAATAGTATATATGATGGTGTCGGAATCGGTAAAGGATGAATTAACACCAAACACTTTCTATTTGTGTGAAAGGGAAGACCATCACAAGCAATCGAGCCTCAGAAACTGGGTTCCCATTGAGCGTGGATTCTACCAGCTAGGGTAACACCAAAAAAGAAGGTGAAGATGTAAGAAGGTTGAAAAGTGCAGCAATGGGGTATTTCCAGTTCAGTATATGCGTTTCTTGTGAAGAAAGAAAGCTATGTGGAAGAGATGATGATTGCTTGTAGAAGGAGTGAAGTAATCTTTCTATTTATAGTTTGAGGGTGAGGATTGTTAGGTAATATTAACCGTGTGGTCCTGGAATAGTATTTTCCTAGACAAGTGGCGGAACGTGAGGGTCTGAAAATGACGTGTGTGCGTCATATCACCTTTTAGACAGTTATGCCCAGCTGTTGTATCAGTGGCGGTTAAGGGATTACTCCCTCGAGTATTAGGCTACGTGGGGGTAGCCCCAAGCATAAGGGCACTCAAGATGTAGTATTCCTTTTGCACGAAAGGGCAAATGGCCCAGTGAGCGTAGAGGGCTCGAGGGTTGATTTTCAAGAGGGCTGGATTCCCATGTAGGATGGCTTCCTTAGAGAGGACAGCAACGAGGGTTTGATTCCCGTACATTGTGCTGATCCGAGGATGAGACTTCACTGAGAGGGAGACTTGTGGAAGAGACTATATTCCTTTCATGAGCCTTGCTCTTCCGAGCGTTTCATCTCTTAATAGTCTGTTCCATGTATTGTCCAGGATCGCGACACATGGACGGTTGGGGATATGAGCGTATTTTGGGCCCATCATTTGCCCCCCAAATTCTACAGTGAGGTCTTGAGCGTATTGTAGAATTTCAAGAGACTCCGAGCGACTTTCAGAATCGTGGAAGGTCAAAGCTATTACAGCTGTAAGTCATGTCGAGCGTTCCAGCAACGGACATCTCCTGTAGGGCATTAAATGCCATCTTATCCGAGGTTGCCTTTATGCAATCGCATTTAATGCAAAGTGGAAATGTGGGCGCGTGAACTTCGGGTGACGTGCGGTGGTTATCAAAAGTGGAACGGTTACCAACACGGGAATGATTGCCTTTTGAATCTTTGCAGATCCAATACCGTATAAATAGGGATTTCTCATTCCTATTGCCATTTCTTACGCTTTCATACATTCCAAGAGCACAAGAACTCTCCTGTGAGTCCTTGTAACTTCCGGCGACATTTCCAGATTCTCATATTAAGGTAACCATTGTCTGGAAGATTTTCATTGCTAACAGTAGATTCTAGGTGGAGAATGTTATTGCTTGAGCATTGTGTGAGGTTGTTGAGTTCTGAAACCTTAGATTTAGATCCCCTTTCTTTCCTTGAATTTCTGAGAATCAATTCCAAACTTCATGGCTGGTGAAGATTCTCTCAGTAACTCTGCGTTGAGTAATATGGCCACGGAAATTGAGGAGATGTCTCCCCATGTTTCCCATCTTCAAAGGAGAAGGAGAATCCCTGAGGCAATTTCAGTGAGAACGATGGGAGATGACGGGAAAGGTATTCCGATAGCTGTACCGGTTGCTAGTACAAGTGGAGCCGGCGGCGATGAAGAGTTGAATGCAGTTGTGAAAGGGATGAATGAACGTCCTCCTGAGGACCTTGCAACCCTCTTTGAGCAGTGGAACAACGTCGTTTTGATGTTGCGGCAGGGGGAGAAGGTCCTCCCGGTGACAAATTCTATAGTGAGACCACAGAATTTGGAAGGAGCAGGAACTTCGGGTCGCTCGGAAGGAGAGGAGCCCTCGAGGAAAAGACGAAAGGGGAAGGAACCCCTTACCAAGGTGCAAGGGACAAATCCGCATAAAACTGAGAAAACCCCCACAGAGATCCAATCCACAATTTCCATTGAGGAGATAGACAAATTGATGGATGACACACATTGGGCTCCAAATTTGGGGGTGCGAGGTGGGTGAAAACGAGCGAGCCAACGATCCTCCCGAGGGTTGGATGACGGTGTATAGGGATGAGGTCACGTTGGGAGGACTGAGGTTCCCTATCCCTTGGGAGGTGAGGGATATCTTGAACTTCATAAACTTGTGTCCCTCGCAGGTCTTGCCCAATGGGATAGCTCTCATCAACTCTTTCGTGGCCCTTATGAAGGCCACAAGACAGGAACCGTCGACCGCTAACTTCATTAAGTTATTTCAGGTGGCTAGATCCCCATGCTCGTCGCTAGATGACGGTTTTTACTACATTTTCTCTAAAAGATACATGAAGATTATCAACTCCTCGAATGATTTCAAACTTGGAAGAGCAAATACTTCTTCGTAACTGGCCCTGTTGGAATGCTTGGGGTATCCGAGCGATGGGATATGCACGGAGATGGACCATTGGTGAAAGAGAGATCCCCTGCACCGACATTCGAGGGTTGGGCCAAGAGTTTGGCCTTCGTGATGAAAATTTGAACAGATTTGTGGAGACAAATGAGGTATTGCAGAACGAGGAGGCCCTCTTCCGTTTTGGGCTCTTGTCCCATCCAAAGATGATTGAGAATCCTCCCATAGCAACCATGGAGAAAGATGGTTAGATTTCTAGGAACTAACTCCCTACTAACTGACTAACTTTGAGCACTGTGATATTTACTTCTTTTCAATACTTTTACTTGCCTTCTGCCCTTCTGTTTTGAATGTTGTTCTGATGCTCGACTTCTGGTATTTGTTGCAGCAATCGAGGTGTTAATGGCAGGAAGAGCAGCATCGGTTCTAAGGCGATACGAAGGGGTATTTCAGGTTCCGAAAGCCTTACCCCCGGCACGTTGGAGTGATCATCGGATTCGCTTAGTGCCAGGTACTACTCCAGTGAATGTCCGCTCGTATTATTACCCGCATTTTCAAAATGCTGAGATCGAGCGCTTGGTGAAGGAGATGATGGAACAAGGGTTTATAAGGCCTAGTCGGAGTCCCTTTTCTTCACCGGTTCTCTTAGTAATGAGAAAGGATAATTCGTACCATTTTTGTGTGGATTATCGTACTTTGAATGTAGTGACAATTCCTGATCATTTCCCCATTCCAACTGCCGATGAACTTTTTGATGAGCTAGGCTTAGCACGGTACTTTACCAAACTAGATTTGCTCTCTGGTTATTATCAAATTCGGATGCATGATCGGGATGTGTATAAAATGGCTTTCCGGACACTTGAAGGTCATTATGAGTTCCGGGTGATGTCGTTTGGCTTAACCAATGCACCTTCTATGGTTCAAGCTTGCATGAATCGACTTTTCACTGCCTATTTACGTAAGTTCATGATTTGATGATATTCTTATTTATAGTTCAACATTGTCAGAGCATGTTTCCCATTTGGAGGTCATATTATCCTTGCTGAAAGCTAATGATTTCTTTGTGAAGTTGTCTAAATGTTCTTTTGCAAAGAAGTCAATTGATTATTTAGGTCACATTATTACTGAGGGGTTGTTGAAAATGGATGGTAGCAAAATTGAAGCGATGAATGAATGGCCAATCCTCAAGACCGTGAAACAGCTACGAGATTTTCTAGGGCTCACGGGATATTATAGGCGATTTATAAATAATTATTCTATTGTGGCGGCGCCCTTTACCGACCTTCTGAGGAAAGATTGCTTTGCTTGGTTTGAAGTAGCAATGACGGCTTTTACTGAGTTAAAAAGCTGCATAACAACCGCTCGGTACTGTGGTTGCCGGACTTTGAGTTGATGTTCGTGGTGGAAATCGATGCCTCTGGAACAGGGATAAGTGTTGTTCTTTTATAGTCGGACCAACCTGTAGCCTTTTTCAGCAAGAAGCTAGGGCCACGTCGTCTCGCCACGTCAACTTATCATAAGGAATTATATGCAATAGTGGAAGCGGTGCAAAAATAGCACCAATATTTGTTGGGAACAGAATTCATTATAAGAACAGATCAACGGAGTTTGCGAGAATTGTTGCAATAGGTGATACAGACTCCTGACCAACAGTTCTACGTGAGGAAATTGTTAGGATTTCACTTTCGAATAGAGTATAAATCGAGGAGTTCTAATGTGGTGGCGGACGCTTTGTCCCGTCGGGATGAGCCGCCAGTCACGGAAAGCTTGAATGCTTTGGTGTCGCAACCAGTAACGGAAATAATGGAGTTGATTCGGATTGCTAATGGAACTGAGGAGGATCTAAAGAAGCTTCATATTGATTTCCTTAAGGGAGTTTTACCGCAGCAATATTTTGTGATGGATGGGATTTTATTGTATGGACACCGCATCTGTGTGGGGAAGTCATCTCCGATACGAAATAGATTGATGACGGAATATCACGATTCGCTCATTGGCAGGCACGCAGGGGTTCATCGGACCTTTTGGAGATTGGCGGATGTTTTTTACTGGCCTAATATACGGAATGATGTGTGTGATCACGTGGCTAAGTGTGTGACTTGTCAGATGACCAAGTTCTCCACCCAGCCTCCTTCAGGTTTGTTACAACCGCTCCCGATTCCAGCGCGAGTATGGAACAACATAAGCATTGACTTTATAACTAGTTTGCCTACCTCACGGGGTTTTTCGGTTATTATGGTGATGGTGGAATGGTTATCAAAGTACGCTAGTTTTGGGCCGTTACCGGGTGATTTCGATGCTCATAGAGTAGCTCATTTATTCGCCGAGATCATGGTTAAGTTGCATGGCATTCCATCATCTATAATTTCGGACCGAGATAAAATCTTTACAAGTAAATTTTGGGCGGCTTTACATGCTCTGAGTGGGACTGCGTTGAAGTTGAGTTCGGTATTCCATCCGCAGATGGATCGGATGGGCAAACGGAGGTGATGAATAGGGTGTTGGAATAATATTTACGTGCGTTTTGTCATGATAAGCCGAATCGGTGGATGGTACTTTTGCCTTGGGCAAAATATTCCTTAAATACAAGCTGTAATTCAAGTATTCGGATGTCACCGTTTGAAGCGGTGTATGAGCGTGAACCTCCGGAGTTATTACCCTATCATCGGGGGGATAGTAAGTTACCGGAGGTAGATGTGTTGTTGGCCGAGAGGAGTGCCTTGCTACAGCAACTGAAACAGAATTTGAAAATGGCGCAGCAGCGAATGAAGGGTTATGCCGATGCTGGAAGGCGTGATGAGGAATTCCAAGTTGGGGAAACGGTTTTATTGAAGCTTCAGCCCTATAGGCAACACTCTGTTGCGCGGCGCAGATCGCAGAAATTGGCTCGTCGATACTATGGTCCGGATGAAGTTTTGGAGAGGTTGGGTCCGGTGGCGTATCGTCTAAAATTACCGGATTCCTCGCGTATTCATCTGGTGTTTCATGTGTCTTTGTTGAAGAAGTTTCGTGGTGATAAATAGGTGGGGGAGTCAAGTGTGTTACCAGATGATTTATTGGATGGACGTATTCCTTCGTATCCGGTTGAGGTGCATAAAGTTCATAACGTGTTGCGAAATGGTATGCTTCGGTGATAAGATAGGTCGTTGGATGATGCCACGTGGGAGCCTGCAAGTCGTATGCGACGTCTTTTTCCGACTTTACACCTTGAGGGCAAGGTGTCGCCTTATGGGGGAAGAGGATATGGAGCCGGGTGAGTAGTCTGGGAGTCGCGAAGCTAAAAGGAAAGATGGATCAGTTGGTGATGAGAATGGAGTGAGGAAAATTGGTGTAGAATCTAATGCTATGAGGAGAAGTGCAAGGCGTGGTATGAAGCCTGTTTGGCAGCGGGACTTTGTGATGGACAAGTCCACGTCGAAATAGGATTTTAATCTTTCAGTTATTTAAATTACATACTTTGGTTATTGGCTTGGACTTATTTTATTTGTTTTGGTGACCTTGGTTTATGGGTATCGTATTTATTGTTTCCGAAGTTCATTATGGAGATTATTGAGAAATAGAAATTTCCTTTCAACCCTAAATCTCTTACGTCTTTCTTCAACCTCCTATTCTCCCCGCCGGCGGGTTCCTAGCCGGATTATTCACGAGCACGAGACCGCTCTAACGTCTCACGTATCCACGTTCTTATATTCGTTTCTAAGTCATCTACCACAGAGTCATGAACTTCTATGGCTCCTAACAATCAACTCACTTTGAAGAACAAAAAGTTGATATATATTAGAACACAATCTTCTTCAAGTGACAAACTTTTTGGCTCCCACTTATCAAACTAACTGCATAGAATGATGCAGAAGCAATTAACGAAGCTATTTAGTCATAGAGTTTGGTCAATAATTTTGGTTTGGTTCATGATTAGATTTAGTGTTTTGTGATAGGCAAAGTGTCATTTATCCTACCAAAAACTATATGTACCTTAAGCATACAAAACATATTGATATAAAAACATTAGGAATAGTACACAAAATGTAATTGATATGAAGAAAATGTCTATACAAGATAATTCAACTGATATTATGACCAAGACGAGCAGGTGGCTTAGTGGTAAGCATCTGCACCTATGGATCGGTAGGCCACGGGTTCGAGTCTTATCAAGGGGGTAATTAGGGAACCAGTATTGATCCTCTTTTAAAAGAAAAAAAAAACTGATATTATGACCAAGGAAGCTTCAGTTAACAAATTTAGATATTGTATCTGGACTTTACTTGTGTGTGCAGTATTGTGTAGTGCCCTTACGAGTATAGTGTGCAAGACAAAGTGATAATTTTCTTGTTGAATAAGATAATTTAAGTAAGGAAAAGTTTATTATTTGCTCTTGAATTTTGGTGGATCCGAATTACAACCCGACTCGATGAGCTCGCAATGTGACAGAAAAGGAAAATAAAAGAAAAGGGAAGAAGTATCTGGCTATGGACTGGGGCTTTTTCCTTGTTGGAATGGGATACAAAACGAGTTTATTGTTGGGAAAATTGTTCAATTTCTCCGCTGGATGGCCCAACTTGAAATCTGTAGACATAAATTTGTACTTTGGCAAATTTGAGACTTTAATTTACTAGTCAATGAAACTATAATACATTGACCAATCGGAAATTGCTTTACCTATCGGAGTTTTACACCTGGACAATGGGTTGACACGTCGGTATCCGCATGGCAATTTTTTTCCACGTAGGTTTCACCAGAAAAACAATTAAAAATCACTTACAAATTTCCAAGATTTCAAATTCCTACATCAACCACCCCATACGGTTGGCAAGTATTACACAAACCTCCCTCGATACATTACAACACTTGAACATTCAGCAAAAATTCAATTGTTAAACAAAGAAATGCAAGATTAGTAAAACAAACACCAATTTCTTTCATAGATACATTATTCATTCAGCTACAATACATTCCCATTCATGGAAGTTAGACAAAAAATTCCATGTTAGATTGATTACAAGGCGACAAGCTGAAATAAAAACAAACACACAATAACAAAGTACTAATCCAACCATGCATTGAATCATTTCATGAGAGAGTCAACCCACCTTTCTTTGTCAATTTGAGAGATGCCAGATGACACGGTTGAAAACGTGACAAATCATGTCTTTGAATGCATGTATGAGCATATATTTGTCAGCTGTCGCCTAATGTCGGGTTAGGTGTTTAACTATTTATACAAAAATTTATAATCTGTTGAATTCTTTTTTTATAATCTGTTAGAAATATAATTTTATCAAAATAGCTTCTTCTTTTTTAAACACAACATACACTCAAATAGAATTTGAATTCGTAATTTTATCAAAATAATTGATCTATTTAAAATCGTATTAATAAAGCGTCAATGGGTATAAATAAAAAATAATAATAAAAAAGAATCTGTATAACACTAGCAATATAAATGCCTATAGGAATTTAATTTTCCCATTCTATGAATTCATGCCATTTGCAATTGGAAATGTTTTTGACGTAATAGAGTGTATTTGTGTAATGCATGTTAAATTTCAACATAGATTAAATAATTAATTACTAATTGCATATACTTAATTACATGTGGCTCGTAAACTCTAATGCACTGACACTTCTAAAAATATCATTTTGCCGTGTCGTGTCGTGTCCGACACCATGTCCGACACTTCTCACGTGGAAAATTCACAAAACAATCCGTGTCGCTGTGTCCGTATCCGTGCAACATAGCTCCTAAATTAGATAGAATAATTATAAGTGGCATTCCGTTTTTAGATATAATTACACTTACTTCCCTCTAAAAAGTTTTGATTACACTACTTCGCAAATATGTATTATTCGTGGAATTATGTGTAATTAATTTTTTTAGCAAACTATATTATAATTATATCTAAATATAAGGTATCACTCTTAATTATTTCATCTAAATTTGGGTTAGAATATAATTGGCCCAATTGTTTATAATAATATTAATTAAGTAATTTTTTTTTTATCCCTCAGAGTTTCTCTCCACCCAATTAAGTGAAGGACTGATCTCCCGGGATAGCTGAAGGCGCTTATTGTGGGAACCCCCTCCCAACATAGTTTTTTACATCCACAAGATTGCTTAAGCGAACTCAAGCCCTTATCCACTTGAGCCAACTGCCCGTTGAGAAAACTAGTTATCTTTGAGGAGAATTATGTCATGCCAGATAATTTTTGTATTATAGAAATAAAACAAATCGACAACAAAGATTGAGAAAATATAAATGATTCACAATCCCATACGTGTTTGTACTTGGGAAGTCAACATATTTTAATTCAATTCTTTAACCAATTAAAGTTTGCTTATAGCATTACGACAAATTATGAGTGGTACTATTTGATAAATATTAACATTATTTAATTTTACCGAAGAACAATTAGTTATCAATTCTTTAATACTAGACGACACTCAAAAAAAATAGCTTATTGCTTGCATAATACCACAACAAATCTTATATAATCTAAACCTGCGACCGCACGTATAAGCTGGCAGTAACTTGTTCAAAGTCTTATCTCGTTGGCAAAAAAATTCTATCTTGAAGCAAGATATGCACTGTGATGTATAAAAACAAAAGAAATATTAAAAACAAGTCGAGGATAAACCAAATCTAGTGCTTAGAAAAGGCGAATGAATAAATATTCATTAAAGACTGCTTCGAATCCTACTCAAAATCATTAATGTTATTCAATATATGGAATTATCTAAATAAATCACTACACCAGCTTCTGATTTCAAAACAAAACTTGCAGCTTTTACGCGAGCTCTTTAAAATTACTAGACTTTAATATAAAATTATTTTTAAGAATATTATTTTTTTGTATAATATTGTATTATATATTTGTGTCAGATATCATATATAACATTTTGTATCCATTTTTATGAAATCATAGCTCTCACATAATCAGATTGTCATTGGATAACAAAATCGCGTGTAATTTAGTAATTTAAGATATTAAAGATTATGTTAATTTAATTAGAGGTATAATATTTCTTTATTTGACAAATAATTATTATTGATAAAAAAATTCTCCACGCTAATAATTTAACCGAGCTTGACCCCTACCTATGTGATATAAAACTAAATAAGAAAAAAAAATGCATCGGACTTAGTAAATAAAGAAAAGTTTTGTATTTTTACCAGTGTTATAAGTTTTTTTCTTTTTCTTTTTTAATATTTCATTTAACTCGATTTGATTAAAATATAAGTAGGTTTCGAACTTCTAACCTCTTAAAGAATTAGACAAAGTTCGCCTTTTGTGATGTAACCAATCAATACTAGATCAATACCCCTTTGGTACTTTTATTATAAATAACTTTTACTCGTTTATTTTTTGTTAAATGTCCCACATCGATTAAATGATGATGTGGTGTTCAATATATAATGACATGGCAACCCTCCCCTCAACAGCTAGCTTTTGGGGATGAGTAAGGTCAAGCTCATTATTCATCAATTCTAATATTTTTTTAAGATAATGGTTTTTGTTATCCAAACTATTGCACTTTTTGCAATTCACACTACGAGATAATGATTTTTGTTATCCGAACTATTGCACTTTGTGCAATTCACCCTACGAACTTTTGTGACTTGCATATCACTGTCTAAAGTTTTAATTTCTAACAAACAGCCATTCAAACATATTTTTCTGCGGCGAAGATACTTCATTCATATTTCACGGAAGGGGCTACTGAGGTCGACATGGACTCTGTTATCTCCATATTGATATGCACTTACCTTGATTAAAACCGAGGACGGGTTTATTGTGGCTAGCTGCAGGTCACACATATTTTGAGTTCTAAAGAAGCAAATTGGATTAATATTGTAGCTCCTCCTATGGGCTGATAGTTTGTAACTTTAATGAGTTTGACGGGTTTGCACTTGTACATGATATCTGATTTCAATCGAGAACTCATTCGTTGTCTCGCCTTTTCTCCTTAGCAATTCAAAAGATTCTGAGAATACTATCGCCATTTCTAAGACCATCAACTGTGAAGTTGGAACCTTATTAACCCCACTAAAACTCGAAGATTGGGCATATCTTTATTGGACCAACTAATGGTCCGATGCGTGCGGTATGTAATAGGGATTGTCTCTTAAAGTTAGCCTATGTGTCTCTCAATTGTTTTTGTTTCCTTACATGGCATTTCGCTTGTAATAATCTTTCTAACGCTTAGATTATCGTTCAGTGCATGTACACTTGTTCGTCGGTATGGGAGGAAGGCTCGCTAAAATCCCATGACTCTTTGGCCGGGCTTTTTTCTAAAAGAAAATAAAAATAAAAAATTTAATAATTTTTTTATTTTTTATTAATTAAATTATATAATTATTTACGTTTAACTACTTTGCATTCAGGCCTAATTACTATGCAATCCATCATTATTGATAAATTATATTTTAGTTATTATAAATCTTGGTTGGTCTGAAGTCCCTTAACGGAATTTGTAAAAGTATACTTATGCTCCTAAAAATTTTATGAGTGTTACATTGAATATATGACCAAAATTACAAAAATCACCCATAAAATTTACAAATATAAACAATCTCATCCCTACAAATTATGAATTTAACATCAAATCAGGAGTATTTTTGGAATGACATAACAGAACCCCATGGACCACAAACAGTTCTCAAAGTTAGGAACTGAAATGCGATTTAATTTTTTAATATGATGAATTGAGTCATAATTAGACCTAAATGTAGGGTAGTCAAATGTAATTTTTCTCTTAAATTATATCAATATAATTTGTATTATCTTTTATTATATCTCAATAAAATTATACCACTTTTTCTCCATAACCACGCCCTATGTTCATTAATCAATCCCATTGAAATGAGAATAATTTGCCAACTGCATGTATACATGTGACGATTTTACACAATATTCTCAACTATCGCAATAGCAATATTAATTATGAATCAACGATTGAAAGGGATTTAAGCCAATCAATTAAGTTGACGACTAACTGATTACTAATATTAATAAGCACGTTTTCACCATAACTTATAGGTCAAGGATTTTTACTTCATAAAAAATTGTTAGCGTGCAACTGGAAAGAAGAAACACAATTTTGCTCCTTCTAAGGCAAAAAATTTAGAAGACTCACCTTTATCAAATTATTGATTATAATATTCATACTTTTTCTCTTATATCCCTGTAGTACTTTTTCTAATTGTTACAAAAAAATTATCTGATCTTTTAAATGGTAGCAAAAAGCCTATGATTTCACATAATATACAAATAAGATCCTCCTACCGAAGAGTATATCACATTCTCTATTTTCACCCCTACGTGTACATTTTTCTGGGTAACAAGTTCTTTCGACGCTCAGAATGAAATATATATCCCATTGTTTTTCTGAATGGATTAAGCCCTTCCATATTTTTTCATTTCTCAGTAATTATTATGTTTCCGGAAAGGTCCATATTATATATATGTAGGAGGGTAAATATGTCGGAGCTTTAAAAAAAAAAAAAAACTTATGTAATTTTGAGAGGAGAAAAAATATTTAAAAATGAAAGGTTATAAATGTTAATTAAAACCCAAAGAGTTTCTTGTGTATCTGATGGGCCCAAAATACACTCGTATCCCTGCCATCCACGTTCCGCAATCCTGGACAACCTCCACGAGGAGTGGAGAGCACTGAGGCGCAACGCTCGAAGGAACGAGGCTCGGATCAACCCAACGCATGAGGCCCTAACCCTCGTCGCAGCCTTCACTACGGGAATTGTCCTACATGATAGTATTCCCTCGAAGTGGTCAACCCTCGACGCCATACGCTCACAGGGTCAACAACGCCCCTTTTGACAGGAGAGCTATATCTCTAGCGTCCTTACGCTCGGAACCTTACCTACATACACTCTGATGTTCAAGGGAATAATCTCTTAACTGCCGCTGACACAACAGCTGGGCGTAACAGCCTAAAAGGTGAAAGTGACGCACGCACGTCGCTTTCAGGCCCTCACATCCCGCCACGTGTCTAGGACAATACTATTCTAGGACCACATGGGTGATATTACACAATACCCCTCGTCCTCAACCTATAAATAGAGGACTTGCTTCACACCTTCCTCAGGTAATCACAACATACCACACAGCTTTCTTTTTCTACAAGAAACGCTATACTCTGAACTAAAAAACCTCATTGCTGCACTTTTTCAAGCTTCTACAGCTTCACCTTCTCCATTCTTTGGTGTTACCCTAGTTGGTAGAATCCACGCTCATTAGGAACTCAGTTTCTGAGGCTCAATCACGCCGATGATGGTTTTCCCTTCACACAAATATATGATGTTTGATGTTTGATTTTCTTTAACCAATTCCGACACCATCAGTATCTATTATTAATAAAACCATAAGGATTGGATGCATTTTACTAGGCTAATCTACTATATACATTTCGAACAGTAATTACAACCCAAATTAGTTTTTTTGGCAGCAAGTTACAACCCAAATTATTAGTGATGTTATTAATTTCATTTTCTGTTAGTACGTAATTACTAGACCAATTTGATCTGAGCTCGTGGAATAAATTTGATATGGGATCACAAAATCTTGTGGATTATCCTCCAAAGAAAATATCCGAAAGTAAAATCAAAGAAACTCCTACAACTTAAAAAATATAAGAGGAATAAACATAATTTTGGAACGGTTGGTAATTAAAATTTCAGTCTTTGATTATCATCTCGTGCAATATTTTTTTAGAAACATGCATACAGCCATGCATATCAATAATTTGATGGGACCTATAGATTAATTTAACTAGAAGAATTTAATTAGAAGTAAACTCCTATATGTTTCATGTAACCAATCTGTAACATATGTTACTTAATAGCACCACTACGCCATCATAACCAAGTTCCAAAAGCTTCCTACTATTTAAAGAGCCTCAAAGCAAAGAAACCTAAGCACTCACTACTCATAAATCAATCTCTCAAAATAGGAAAGAAAAATTAATATCATGCAACAACCAAAGTTGCTCTTGGTTTGCCTTTTGCTCTTTTTCTTTTATCATGATGCAAATGCTCAAAATTTATCAACTACTTTCTATAGGAGGACATGTCCTTCTTTGGAGGATATCGTAAACAGAACAACCGCGAGTTTCATTTCTCGTGCACCATCACTTGCTGCACCTTTGCTCAGAATGCATTTTCATGACTGTTTTGTTAGGGTACGTGAATTATTGTTGTGCAATAAATTAAATGTCATTTTTTAATTTCTTTCAGCATTTCAGAATCGTGTGAATCATAATTGAAATTTCTGTGAAAAGATGCATATATACATGAAGCACTATATAATTTTTTTTCGTTATATATACAGGGAAAAGAAAATTAGGGACAACAAAAATGACAATGTAAATATTCTCACCAATTATAACTTTTTAGTGGCACAACTTTTGTCCCTTGTCGCTACACTGATTCTTATAATGCATGATAACAATAAGAAATTTTTTTTTAAATGAATCGAAGCAACAAAGGGCACAATAACAATAAGGTTGCATGTGTTTATGTTCTCATCATCGATCAACTTGTGAATGTTTTGCACTGTGTCAGCCTAATGACAAATAAAACTCTTATCACAAGATCATAATAGTAGGTTCCCATTTTGCACTGTAGGGATGTGATTGTAAGAAATAATTTTAAAGGAGCCAGAATCACACCATGAATTTGGAACACCTAATAATTAGAGAATTAGAATTACTTTACCTGATTCCACCATATCTGATTATCTCTCGTAACCACCGGATTAACTCCTCAGGCTAAGTCTTCCTCTCCTTCTCTCACAACGGC
>JBBMKE010205050.1:0-14898 GCA_037834125.1 Lippia alba | reverse complement strand
TTTTGGCGCCGGAGCTAGAGGTGTCCCTAAAACGCTAGTAAGGGTCACTTATTGTCCCAAATTTGCATTTTTCCCAAAGCCAAAATCCGACCATCTAGGTCCCTCTCAATTATAATGAGGCCGCTTCCGATCGTAGGCCATATTCTGTCTTCCCTATGGGAAGATCAACCGTTGTAGTAGAAGTCCAAGATGATGATCCCCATTCAGATTCTTTGTACATGTAGCCCTTAATAGGAACCACCCTATCTCGCCTTCTACCAAATTCGAGGAGAAGGATAAATCCATTGACCACCAATATCTCATTCCAAATGTTCCTCATCTTTTGTACCTCTATACTTATCTCCATCTCTTCAATTTTTTCATTTATCTAAATCAAATCTTAAAAGCATATATACATCCCCCGGACATAATATCAACCAATAGATACAACCATTGGAGTAAACCTGGGAAAGTAAAAACATCCCCGATGGAAGTTTAATTCTCGTCCATGAATCCAATGACAACGAATACATCTCCGCTCCAGTTAAGTATTCTTCTTCCCTTAGTAGCTTTACAATCATAAAATCTCCTCTTTGAGGAGCATAACCAAATCCCAACCATTCAAATGGATCATGAAATTGGCCCACTGAATTAATTTGTTTCAAGGTCTTAATAAAAGGATTGCATACGTATATAATGGATCTTACTATGAAGCAGACTAAACCCTCAGAAGAACAAACTATTTCCTGATCGCTCGGTAATAATGACGGAAAAGATATTTGTGTCCGCACCCCCTCGCTAGTTTCTGGTATTAAGGCGCAATATTGAGGACCACACCGCTGCATGCAAAGGAGATGGGAACATGACGATATATTTTTTCTTATTTGATGGTGCGCGGATACAAATCTCGAGCTTTTGATCCTAGCATACCATAATTTCGAGATGCAAGCAAATCTCAAGAGATTGGTTACAGGTAATCTCTGAAGTATTTCCAAGATAATATCATTTGGCAACTCCCATAGACGAGTCATTTGCTTTAGACACAAGAGATTCTAGCAACTTCGCAGTTTCTTGAGAGAGAAAAGAAGAAATTTTAGAGCTTTGTCGAGAGGAGAGAATCGAAATTTCAAGTGATGCTACTAGTCACTCACGTATGCCGTATCTGCGTGGAAAAAAAATGTAATTAATTGTTTCAATATATAAAAAAAATTAAGAAAATATGAAAAATAATACAAACTTATTCTCTAAGATATTAAATTCAAATTTAATTCAACCAAATGATATCCAAAACATGACAACTCGTGTTATATAAAAAAGTGAGAAACCATGTTGAATAATTTTAAAAGAAAAAAGAATTGTACCAAAAGTTTTGTCCGGTTCTTA
This sequence comes from Lippia alba, assembly GCA_037834125.1. Classification (NCBI taxonomy): domain Eukaryota; kingdom Viridiplantae; phylum Streptophyta; class Magnoliopsida; order Lamiales; family Verbenaceae; genus Lippia; species Lippia alba. The sequence goes on along the minus strand of JBBMKE010205050.1, from coordinate 13,536 downwards.
TCGTTCCTTGTAAATCTTCCTGTGAAACAAGACAAATTAATTAAAGAGCATATCTTGATGAAATTATTATTCTCGTTAGATTCCTAGAGATATGAAAATTTAATAAAATTTTCAGCTTTTTATTTATAACACAAATAATTTAATAATCATATCCCACATGACTCCTAAGTCCTAACCCTAAACTGAAGTAGGCGGACACTAACGAGAAACAATACAAGAAGAAAACCGTGTGTGCTTCATTAATAGATGTTAAATAGTAAATACCCTTGTTATACTAGCTAAATAGACAATGTTCAATATTGTGGCAATTCTAGTTATAAACTTCCGCAATAATACAAGCTCAAATTCCAACCTCAACCAATTACATACCCTTCATAGTTCAAATAATCTCAATCACCCATCTTAAGATTACTCATAGATTAAGATTGTGTAAAATTTTCCTATTAATATTAATTGCCTTATCAGGGTTTAAACTCGAGAACCCTAATTAAACTAGAGTAGCACCTAAACATCACTTGGCAATCAAATTCGTGTCATATATTAAACTTGAATATGTCTCATATTAATGATTGATCACTATAAATACCTCGAAACTCGATTTATTTTGGCATGTCCGTCTAACATGTATTTGTGTGTCTAGGTTATGAGAGAAGAGAAAGAAAAAATAAAGCAAACGCAAAATATATATAACAATAAGAATTAATTTAGATAAAATTTCAAAACTAACTTAAGCGGATCTCAACAACCTTTCCAGACGATGTTAGTAACTGATCCAGAAATTTTATAAAAAAGAAATTAAAGGCAAAAATAAAATTGAAGTTAGACAAAGAAAACCCTAGAAAACCACTAACCTGCGAAATATCTCGTAGGAAAGGAAATAGAAGAAAGGGTTTCCAGACACTGCTCGTGTAGAGTTCTACGTCAAACACATCTTTCATATTTATAGCCAAGGGAAATACTTTTTTACCTTTTTCATAATTTAATTTTTTTTCTTTTATTTAACAACAACATTATATTTGATTTTTTTGAACATATAGGTATCTTGGAGAAGTTGGCAAATCGTTGTACAATACTCTCTTAATTATTAAATTAATATCCTAAAACTGACGCTTGAATATCTAATTTTGCTTAAATTCTCACTTAAATTAATATAACTTTTCTTCTAATATTCTAAAAATTAATATTAAGTCCCAAAAATTAATAATTATCTCATTTGAGTAACTTTTTTTTAACAAAATTAATATTTTTAATTAATTTGTTTATTGAAAAAAAAAATAATGTTTTTGTCTTATCGATAAGATCTTGAACTAGTCGCTATACGTTGATTCTAAAACAAAGAGGACTAACGCATATTGGTAAATCAAATATGTCAAGATTAATGTTGGTGCAATTCATTCGCAGCTTTCTAATCAGAAAAATTGAAAACCCGCGAAAAGAAACTTGTATCATATAAAATACTAGATAAAATAAAGGCATGAAAAAGAGTACAAAAAATTAAACCAACAAGTGTTACAAATGGGTGGCCCATATTAATTAAGAAGATTATACTTTGCTTCATGACACAATGAGTTTTGATCGTCGTCACATATTATAAGTTGAGAGACCACAAAAACTTAGTGCACTAAACCCATTTGTTGAAAATAAGGTACTGGTTCCAGTTTGAAAAAAACAGTTTGACAATGGAATATAAAGCGAAGATAAAAGAATACGTGCAATTTATACAGGTTCGGCAAGCCTACTCCTGTCCCCAAGTTGTGAGCTTGGGAGTTTTTAAAGATAATCGTATTAGCACTTGAGATTGCAAGAAAAACTTTGTAATCTCTTACACAAACACTCTAGTGAGATAGATAAGTTTCACCCGCTTGTCTTTCACACTAACACACACTTAAAACAAATATACCTCTTCTCTGGAACCAACCTCAATGGTACCAGAGATTACAAAACCGAGGCTTTCTGCCTCTCTGGAATCACTCGGACTCCTAACACAATCTGCACTAAGCAACAACACTTTCTGGAATCACTCGGGCCCTTACAACCACTCGAATCACTCGGATTCTCTGAATCACTCGGATTCTAATTACTGTACTAGGGTGAACTCAATCTTGCTTGCTGCAAAGACTTGTTAATTCTGTGAATGAGAGAACTCCTTTTTGTAGGGTTTTCTGGTACTTGCCGTTGGAGAGGATATCTCTGACTTGCAGATTTCTTGCTTTGATTAGCTGAAAATTTGATCCCCAGAATATTGTGATTGAGAGTTTGAATAGTTGTTCCATGATCTTTGGGTGTGACTGGAAGTTGCCAAAATGTTTCTTTCGCCAATTTGGTTGATAACTGGAACTTGCCATCTTTAGTCCTGCAAGATAATATTCTAATAGATACATAATATGGGTTAGCCGAAATCAACAAAAGCACTAAATATTCAACAATCTCCCCCCTTTTGTTGATGAGGAGATTAAGCACAAGGAGCTCAAGGCTCCCCCTGTCAATAAGAGATAAGAAGAGTAAAACAACTCCCCCTGTCAATAAGAGATAAGATGATTGAAATTATAATCTTTTTATGTTCAATTAAATCGGATTACTAATGTGTAAAGTTTGTTCTATTAAATATATATGTTTGCCCAGATATGATGGTTGATTAAGCTACAATACTTTGGTTATAAGCAAGATGGTTGATTAAGCTACAGCACTTTGATTATGACAATAACAATGTTCTATATTTATTTATGTTTTTGGATTTATATTTTATTTATTTAGTTCAAGTTTGTCGCACCCTGTCCTGAGGTCTATATAATGCTTTATAATTATGTTTTGAATATCAATAATTGAATAAATTAAAGTGCCGTGAGGTCTATATAATGCTTTATAATTATGGTTTGAATATCAATAACCGAATAAATTAAAGTGCCGTTGAATATAAGTGGCCATTTTTAAAAACTCCCCACGTACTTAAATCATATTATAGTATATTTTTCGCAATATGTAGTATAAAATGGGGAACAAACGAAAATTATGAGTCTCATGTGGGGAGTGAAAATGAATAATTTTGAAATTAGGAGCAAACAAAAATTTGAGTTCCGAAATTCCCCAGTGATGTAATTTGATTAAATAATTCATCTATCCTGATCTAAGGTAAATTCTTTTATTGGAAAAGTTATTGCAATTTTCTTAAACTTCAATGGAAATTTATGCATTTAGGTCAAACCTCATATTTTTTCGTTGTAATATAAATACCCCTCATATCTCCTTACACGGTATGCGGGATAATTACAAAAATGGTATACCATCTCCAGCCATTCAGCATAAATGGTACTCGAATTTTTTTGGTGACAGAAAAACTTCATACCTTCCAAAATCTCTCAAAACAATACACTTTTTTGCCGGAACCCATATCACCCGTCGGAAACGCGACCCGATATCCTACATATCGTTTTTTTTTTTTCCTATGTAGCAATACCATTACCGCCATATCATAAACCACTAACCATGTGTAATTTTTTCCTCTTAAACCAAAATTTTAAAAGCCATGTACTTCTTATGCTTTTTGGGGGAAAATTCCCTCCCAATAACATCCCATCTCACCCTCTAAATATTTATATGATAATTAGAAATATTATATTTATTAACTTAATAAATTATTTATATTTAATGATTCATTAAAAATATTTACATAATAATTTGTATTTAATTGCTAATTACATAAAATTTACATTGAATTGTATTAAGCTCTAAAGAGAGATTAATATGGCTAATTAATTATAAAATACAAGACAGATTAATTTATATAGAATTTGTATTAACAATAAATAGAAAATTATAAATTTTAATTAAAAGAAAAGGAAATGAATGCAGCAGCAACCCTCATCCAAGAACCGTTCCCGTCACCATCCCTCATGTATATCTCTCCAATGGCGGTATCACTTTCCTTCTCCACCCTTAAACCCTCGCGCCAATCCTCCGCCGTCTCATGGTTCTGCCATCGCCCCCTCTCTCCTTCTTTCCGCCATGCCACACTTCCCTCCGCCCCCCGCGAGGCTGGCGTCGATCTCCTCAAGGAATTCGCCAATGTCGATTGCTCCTACAACCTTAGCCCCGAGGAGCTCTGCACTAAGATCTCGCTGTGCGACGCTCTGATTGTTAGGAGTGGGACTAAAGTGACTCGTGAGGTGTTTGAATCGTCGGCCGGGAGATTGAAGGTTGTTGGAAGAGCCGGCGTTGGTATTGATAACGTCGTTCTGGGCGCGGCGACGGAGCAGCAAGAGGATCCGGCAACCACCGCCACCACCCCCACCCAGAAACCCCACCGCAATCCCGTAGGAGAAGATGAAGGGGACACCCACGCCAAAAAATTAGGGATTTATCCTTCCATTCAATGCTTCCAAGAAGCATTTCCTAATCTCAAATGATTTGCACCTATCATATTTGAGGAGGAAAGCGGCAGCGGCGGTGCGGTGGCCTGGAAGATTGTGTATATATATATATATATGAAAGGATATTTTTAAATGTAAAATATTAATAATCAAAATTAAAATTATATAAAATGTCTTATTTTTTAAATTAAATTCTTTACTAAAATATATAAATATATATGTGTGTGAAAATAATTAGATACTGTCAAACATATTATTGAAAGTTTTTATTTTACATATTTTTTATAATAAATGTAATATTAAATATATAATTATTTTTACTTTGTCAAATTTATTTTAAATATTAATGAGGTTTAAAAATGCTTATTATGATCCACATAAGCTGCAATTTGGCAAATATTTGTGATGTGGCAAACTCATTTTGGAAAAGTAGGAGCCAAATACATGTCAGACTGGTTTTTCGGGCGGATTTTGGATTTCTGGCGATTTTGGACGGTTTTGGGAGTTACGGGTGTTTTCTGTCGTCGGAAAAATCAAAGTACTATTTTTGTTAAGTGGCTGGAGTTGGTATACCATTTTTGTAATTATCCCTTTCTTGAGGATGAATGTTGTATGGGGGTTATTGCTAGCGAGGTGGGGTGTATGAGGAATTGTGTGTATTTTAATCATGACAGGAGTGATGAGTGGTGGGTTTTTCACTTGGAAAATGGGAAAATTGCACCAGCTTTTGGAAGTAATTCCGATGTTAAAGAATGTGAAAATTGGGATATGCCGGTAAAATTGGAATAACTAAAGCATGGAATTGATGTCAACTAAAAATATCCATTTGCTAAAAATATTAATATAACGCATCTCAATAATACTTATCAGCGGAATAAATGTCATGTAATTAGTGTGTGCATTTGATAGAGATTAACAGAATTGCGGGTATGGTTTCCTAATGTTTGTAACTTTTTCCTAATGATATTACTCAAACTCAATGATTAATATTGAGTCATTGACGAATAAATTCCATTTGATTCCATTTGAGTTTTACTTTTCGCTTTCCGTTTCCATGGTATGGGAAACCAGAGTCAGTGCATTGTAAAATATCATTTATTTCTTGAGACAATATTTCTTTTTACTTAGAAATATTGGCAATAAGATAAGTACCTGCTATTTATTTACTTGATTTAATGAAAAACAACCACCATTTTTTTAATTCACAAAAATGATTGTAAAATCTTATGTATTATTTATAAATCTCATCTATTTATATATTATATTTTACTTTTTTTACCTTCACTTATAGAATTAATACAAATTTAATTAATAATATAAACCATAGCTATTTATTAAATGTTATCCAAAATTTAAATACTCTTTCCCTCCAAGAACAACTCTTTTATGGAACTTCGGATTCTGTCATCAATGGAGTAACGAAGAAAGGATTAGGTGTACGTTAGTTGAAAATTTACATATATTGGTGCAAGATTGACTGAGTCAGAAACCGAAGGATTAAAGAAAAAATGGACCTATCCTAAATGATAAAAATGATATTTTTAAGAAAAAAAATTTCCCAAATATATTTAATTTTTCTTAACTATGTACCATCTTAAAACAATGTCCTGCAGACTCCTGATCACTTAACAATTAACATTAAAGATTTGAACTTGACAAATTCTGAGAAATAGAATAGATTTAAGAAAAACGAATTTATCATAGCCTAATTGGGAATAGTTTGGTTTATTAATATATAACTAATTAGATAAAAGCAAGAATTTATACCAAAATAAAATAAAATAAAATCGCACTTATTATTGGAAATCGGGCCAAACAGATCTAGTAGAAATGGAATAAGTATTGAAAAAATTACATCTAACTACCGTTGAGCTGGATAAGGTAATTACAATTAGTTCATCTTTATTCGAAAATTATAATTTAATCACTAAATGTTATGTACTGTTTATGATCTCTCTATTCCATTAGGGTTGAGCTCTATCCCCAATGACTGCATTGTTATATGCGTAATACCTAGTGATCGTTTGTTGGAATGTGTATATTGCATAGATGAATTTGTTATTTTATTCATTAAATTAATGAAAGGATAGACTCAACCCTAATGGAAGCTTAACGGAATAGAAGAATCACAAACGATCCATAATATTTAGATATTAAATTACAATTTTCTAATAAAAATGAATTCCATTATAATTACCATATCCTGCCAGATAGTCGGACGTAATTTTCCCATAAATATTTCGATAGACAATTAAGTGGTATTTTAATCACTAAATAATTCTACCTAGCCGTGTTGAAGTGGAATAGTGATTAAGAAAAAATGTCCCAACTAACAGATGATCTTTTAAATTATTTTCTTCATTCTTACACCTCAAGGTGATGAATATAGTATGCCAACGATAATTTATATATAAACAATAAAAATTATTTCTCCATTTATTCTTAATAAACTAAGGTACCTGAATCTTGGAGGCTACGGGTGCAAAGATTCATTTAATCCAGGGCCATTACGCCTAAATTTCCAACATCTCAGACCCTGATCCCAAATCAGGCCCGGAAAAAGAAAATGTCTCCAAAAACCAAGAAAAAAAACCGTCTTCCAACTCCCACTACTCCAAAACCATTGGCCTAATCTTCCTAGCCGGCTCCTCAATTTGATCGAAAGAAAACCAAATTTATGGGAAAAAGTTAGTTCCGTTGGCTGTGTCACGAAAACTTGGAGATCACCATCCAGGAAATGCAGCCCCAATGGAAAATCCCAATTGCCACAACTTGTGGAAATCATCAATGGAAAAGAGAAAAACCTTCCACCCTATACACTTTCAATCAGGTTCTTTGAGAAAGACCCTTATACCTATTACATGAGAAGATTGTTAGAGAAGTCCTGGTTCTCATGGTCAGATCGTCGAAATAGTGCTGACAGGTACTTGTTCTCCAGCTTTTGCTCTTTATAGATATGGTTATAGATACGACAAATGGGAAGGGGAATTCATTTTGGAGAACTGTATTGTTAAAGAGCCTTATGCTCCTGGAATGAACATGCGGTTCTGCAATGGTATTGGTTTCCAGAGAAAAATCTATGCATTGAGTTTACAGGGTACTATTGCTGTGATCGACCAGGTAGATTCTAATTATAGAATCGACAGGATTGGTGGAAACAGGGCTGTGCCACGGAAAGTTTCCAGGCAATTCAGGGAGTATTTGGTTGAATCAGAAGGGGAGATATTGTTTGTTTTCTTGGTGTCGAGAAAATCGATTAGATTCGTTGATGATGTAGAGGTTTTCAAGCTAGATATTTCCACGCTTTTGTGGGTGGAATTGGAGAGTATTGGGGATAGGGTGTTGTTCTGGAAGATGAATGTTGTCTGGGGGTTATTGCTAGCGAGGTGGGACGTATGAAGAACTGTGTGTATTTCAATCATGGTAGAAGCGATGAGTGGTGTGTCTTTGACCTGAAAAATGGGAAAATTGCATCAACTTTTGTAAGTGATGCTGATATTAAAGAATGTGGAAATCGGGATGAGTCGATGGAACTGGAGAATAATTGAATTGTGGAATCAATGTCAATCGAAAATGTCTGTTAACAAAAAGTTTTATTTTGAATCTAACTTGATCGAACAATCACTACAAAAAATATCATCTTTTATGACAAAGTAATTGTGAGTAAATTCAATTTTGTCACATATAAGTATGATATTGTGAAGAATTATATCTTTGTCATATTAAAGTGTGTTTTTTGTAAGAAATTTTATTTTTCTCACAATTGTGACATACTATTATGAGGAACTATAATTTTTCTCACGAAAAACATTGTTTTTCCTCACAATAACTTGTGAATATAATGTGACAAAATATTTCTCACCAAATGCCATTCTTTTTGTCCTTATAAGCCCAAAATTTTTTCCCGGTTTACTCCATAAAAAACTCCCTCCAATATTTTCTAACTTGAGAAACTTTTGTCATAAATAGTATTTTAATATTCTTTTCTTATCAAAATACACTTAGCAAAATTTTCACATGTATTTTCACTTTCATTCGGTCTCACTTTCAAATCTGACTTTCAATCCATTTTCATCCCATGACTTCTGGAAGAACCGACGGCGAGAGGCGGTGATGGCGAGAGATATCAGCTTCGGCAAAGAAGATGGGCACAATCACTGCTCCGAAGAGTACTCCGATCGCCACGCATAGTTGAAGCCTGAAGGTCGAAGTCCTCTTCGATTGCTCGATGTCCACACCGGTTATTATAGGGTTTCTTCAATTTCTTTCATTTTTCTCCCTTTTTTGGAACTTTTGAGCACTAATTTTGTGATACATTTTCTTGTAGTAGTAAACCCTAGTTTCTGCCCCTAATTTGAGTGGATCTACACCCAACGAAGGTAAATACTTTGTTATTTGAGTTTTTTTCTTGATATTGTAAGACTCCTATAATCTGGCTACCTACCCAATATATCCTCAAAGTTTAAGTGTTGGGTTGAGTGAATTTTGACTTGTTTCCCGCTTTCCATTTGCCTATGTAATTCTCTGAAAAGTATGTTAGCACTTGAATATAATGGACAATTCATTAATTGATTTTCTCTCTGTTTCTTCTTAATGCTTATGGTGTTTGTTAAGGGTGGCTGCTAGCAGTTGGGGACACATTTTGCTCTTAGTTGAAATAGTTGGCATCCAAGATGAATGTGAATTACTTAAATATTTGGAATCAATAATAAAAAAAAAAGCAACAATCAATCACCTGAACAATTCTAATGAAATTAGTTAAAAATCAAGAAAACTTATAAATATGTTCTAATAGCTGAAATTTTGTGATAACACATTGTTGTTTTTCAAGTTTCAAACAAGTGTATAACTAGCTATTTCTTGTTTTAAGATTAGTGTATCTACTTTCGTCATCGAAAATTTGTTTCTATAACAGAGTTGTTTTTTCATTTTTCTTGTTTATAGCTTATATCAAGATCTTTTACTTCTTGTATTGCGTTCTTCTAAACACAAGCTAACAAGTGTTCTTATACTCTATAGATACAATCCATAAAGTAAAAAATAGATATGATCAGAGAAAAGAGGTACGTACTGCTAATTTCTTTAGTGTCCAAGAGTTCTAAATTGAGTGTCCAAGAGTTCGTTTAGAACTGAATTTTCCATTTCTCAATTGTATTTAGTAGGAAATTGAATCAATTTTTCATTGCTCTCATAATTCTTGAATTCAATCTTGTCCAAGATTTGCTTAAAAGATGAAATAAGGCATGTATTCTTCGTGTAGCACTCTAATGAGAAGAGTTCTTTGAGACAACTGCAAATGAGAAGAGTAGGCAACGGCTATTGCGATCAACACCGAGATTCGACGGACCAAGTAGAGATTGTTAGAAGAAGTTTTGAAATTACAACGATTAGTTGTTAAAAAGGTATTTGTATTTCTGTGTTTTCGCAATTTGGGATTCTTGAATTTGTGGTTGAATTTGCATATGTCGTGCGATTTAAACAAATGAGACTATCCTGCAGTTTAATTATTTGGTAGGTTATTTCAGCAAGTTTCAAATTGGTTCAATTATTTGTTGAAGAAAAGAACATGAGCTTTATAAGAGCTTTGGAGGCTGACTTTGTTATGAAACAGGCAGTCCTCTAGCGCAGTCTTCTCCTGCAACTGATTGGTTTACTTCTACAAAATCTGCAAAGAATGTAATTTGGCTTGTTGTAGAGACTGTAGCATATCTTCATTTTGCATTGTTTGTTTTTGTCTTACATATTCTCCGCTAATTTTGCAACTTCTTAAATGAATGTGTTGGTTTTTACTGGCCTTTGGCTGGAATATAGTAGGTTTGGTACATATTCACTTTGAGGTCTCTAATGGCATAATCTGTGGAATGAAATGCTCATTTCGTTGAATTTTTTTTTCTTTTTATGTATATTATTCCCTTTTTTATGTTACTGATAATATTAAGTTTCTGCACATTGGGTTTTATCTAAAATATAATAATTCCAATTGTTTAGATTCCATGAGATTGGTACTTTTAGTTATGAATGTTTATTGCCTCTTTCCCTTCACATCTTTTTCCAATGAGCTATCTGTAATCCGTCTCCCACATTCTTTATTAAATTTCTTTTGGTTCCTTGAATAATGCTCCCTCAATTGTGAATGTTAGGTATCTTTGAGCTCGGTCACTTAGATTACTGATGGTATGAAGAAGTTGTATGTTCAGAAGCTGAAGCCTCTGGAATCAACGTATCGGTTTAATGATTTTGCTTCTCCTTTATTGGTAAGTATACCATTTATTGTCATTTGTAGTTATATGCAAAGACCTCTGATAGTTTTTAGTTGTATTCGTTGTGTTTTGGATAATGATAATATTTAGTTGATAATTATGTGGCTTTCTGATTGGCTCTGTGTGATTATGTTGGCTTTCTGATTGGCTCTGTGTGATTATGTTTCCCTTAAGTCCATAACTGGTTTGGGCTAATGTAATACTGCTCAAGCTATTGTTAATTTTTAGTGTTTGTAGTATTGTTAATGATCTAGTTTTGTTTTGCTCTCTAGAGTGTTAGAAATCTGACTTTTAAAGGTATAAGCATGTATATTGAACTTGGATGTTAGTTTGTCATTCATTTCGGATGTTCTGCTTATGTGTCGTGATAGCTTGATTCAGTATTTTGCTTTAGAACTTTATGATGTTTAGCTTGAGAAACTAGTTTTTAACTGTCGTGGCTTTTTGCACTTTGTTTTCTCCAGATTTCGTATGCATTTCTAAGGTATGTCCTGCTTGAAGTGCTTGGTTTATTCAGCTTTTATGTTGTGTGTTGTGTATATGTTCTGAATATCCTCGTATTGCAAATGTGTTCTTCATTTCGGTGATGATAATGTTGTGATTTAATTAGGAACTTGAATTCTTGATGAGTGACACCTAGCATATTCTGATTACTTGTCATTTAGCAAAATACAATTGGACTAATGTTTTCTTTAATCAAACTCAAACAGGGATAATACTTATTCTTATAAAATTTAGTTATTCAACTGAAAGTATAAGTACTATTATATCCATAAATACAATATGAAAATCAGTTAGGAGAGTGTTAAATAGGCTTAAAATATAAGAGTGGAAGTCCTTCATGGCATGTACTGTGAAATGGGTGATGATGTTTTTGTTTCATGTTCTTTTTAACTGTGAAATAGTTTCTTTATGTACAAAAATCGCTATAGACCTGCGGTGGATAATGATGGCTGCCAACCTAAGGTAAGCCCTTAAGTTTTTCAATGTCATTATATTTACTTATGGGCAAGTAGAATATTTATATGTTAAAGTGAAATGTCAATCTTTTTCAAATTGCTTTGATTTTTTTATGGATATTGCTTAGGAACCTTATTTGGATAACATATGATCTTTATTTCACTCTTTGAACTTTAGGGCTTTGTTCATAGTCTGATTGTTGAGTGGCTAGCTGTGGAGTAGTAATTTCTGTATCTTTCTCTTTCTTTTTTCTTTAGAAACTATTGGAATTTGCTTATAACTCGTTTAATGTCAATGGTTTCTCACAGAATTACTTTGGAAGATTGTCAGGTGAAAAGAACAAGAAATATTCTCAAGAAATTGACTATTCAAGATTCAAATGTCAAAGATGAAACACATTTTAGTAAAGATCTTAAGCTGCCTATAAACCTATTTAAAGGTAAAGTTTTTTGTTTAAAGAAATTTGAACATCTACTTTTTACACTAGTATTTAATCTAATCTTTCTATGAGCACATTTTGAGATATATTCTTATTTTTACTTGTTAATTCACAGATTTGATTGACGAAGATGATGCCGCTGCTAATTAAAGTTAAGTGTACTATGTTTCGAGATTTGTTGTTTGTTACCCTTTTGATAGAATATGCGTTGTGTCTATATTTTGGGATTAACTGATTGATGTGCTTTAGGTAGAATATGTACTTATATAGAAGTTATGTTGCCTTAGTCTTGTTTGGAAGATATCGTTTTTGTAACTACATATTCTGTAGCACATTTTCTATATAAATCACTTATTTTTGATGATGTTAGTAGATCTGTTTGATTTATATGAATGATTAGTTTCAATATTTCATTATTGAGTTATGAGATTGATTTGTCTATGGATGAAATGTAGAATCTCTTTCATTATTTATAAACAATTGCTAAATAAATAAATTACTTTCCTAATTATATCTTATTTGTGAGAAAATAATTCCTCACAATAAGATTTTAATAAATTAATTGATAAATATTTGATAAATGTTTTTTCATAATGACTTATTGTGAGGAAATTATTTGTCACAAAAATACCATTTTTGAAGCTATTTAATGACTCTTTTGTGAGGAAACAAATTTTTGGTGACAAAATTTTTAGATAATGTGAGGATAAATTTGTCACAAATAATCCACTATTGTGAGGAAAATTATTCGTCACATTAGCATTTTTGACGGAATATATATTTTGTCACAATAACCTAATGCGAGGGGGATATTGTGAGGAAACTGTGACGATTTTTTTTGGTCACAAAATGTAATTGGGATAAAATTTTTACTTTTTCCAACAAATAATTTTTTCACAATAAACCAATTTTTTTGTAGTGAATATTAATCAGTATCTTGTGTTAGCATGATTGTTCGTAAAGATTAGTGTGTATTTTGATGAGGATTAATAAAATTGCATCTATGGTTTCCTAATGCTTGTATATTTTTCCTAATTTCGTTATTCAATAGTATATGTTTTTCTTTATTATTATTTGATAGTTATGGTGGAATAAAAATCATCTGCTGATGGAGGATCAATGCCTCACAGCTTTAGATCTCATCTTGTTTGCAAATAACTATATGAGCGATTTTTTGGAAAGTAAAGGGGAGAATCATGCGGTTGGCATTGCCAGATGGACATTAGTTGTTTGTTCTTTGTTCTTTGTGACCATAAGGTTGTGTAAAAGTTAATTTTGATGGGGTTTTGTTTGGGAATACGAGGTAATTTAAGGGTGGAGCCGTGGAGGTTTTTTTTTTTTTTTTTAAACACACACCCCCCAAGTGGTTGCAGGGATTCGAACTTGGGTCTTTGCCTTTAGGAAAGAACCCTCAACCACTTGACCAACCCGTTTGGCGGGTGGAGCCATGGAGGTTGTTAACTGGTGAGGGGACGTTGATATTTCGAATTTTATTCCTACTATTGTAATG
>JBBMKE010204940.1:0-14899 GCA_037834125.1 Lippia alba | reverse complement strand
TATATATTTATTTATAACTAATTTTTTTGTTGGGGTCAATTAACCCCCTTTAAAGGCGGTCCCCTCCTCTATGTGTGAACAAACAGATAACGAATTTAAATTTTATTAGAAGTAGTTGGAGAACCAATTATAAGTATTTTCGAAAAAAAAAAACCGTATAAAGAAAAGAGAGAAGTTTGAAGAGCCTATTGGCAAGCCTACTATCAGGTTAACTTTATCGCTTGATTCATGAAGGAAAATTTTGCAAGGGCAAGAGAACTTGAATATCCAAAGCAAGGCCTAAACCCAATTATTAGTACTATAACTCGATGCGTAATATAAATACAAATTAACTTCTGAATTATAAAGCACATACGCATAGTCTCATACGCACACATAAGTTGCAACAAAAAAAATAAAAACATATACATACATATATAAGTTTCCTCGAGCACCAGCAGCACTCTCAACCAGATTAACTCAGGCATAAAGTTCCGGCGACAGCCTTGGCCTTAGGCGAACCTCAAGTGGTGTGGCTTTCATATTCGTCGTTCCAAAGCTGTCGGTCATATCCACCAGCCCACCGTCGGCCGTTTCAACATCAAAGCCATGCAGAAAGCTAGCAAGCGCCAACTGCATGGCTTGAAACGCGAAAGAGATCCCAGGACAAACTCTTCTTCCACCACCAAAGGCGAGCAATTCAACCTGATCGTGATCAACATTTTCTTCCTCCTTATTGTCAGTAAGAAACCTCTCGGGCTTGAACTCCAAAGGATCGGGCCAAACATTTGGATCATGTTGGATTTTCCACGCGTTGGTGAAGAGTAACGTCTCTGCCGGGATGCGGTGACCTGCCACAGTGCAATCCTGTCTGGCACGGCGGGAGATTACCGGCACGTGAGGTTGGAGGCGTATTGTTTCTTTGAATACGGCTTTGATGTAGACTAGGTTTTCGATGTCTGATTCTTGTACTTGTCTTCGTTCGATGAGGGTGTCTAGTTCTTGTTGAGCGTTTTTTAGAGTGTGGGGGTTATTGAGGAGTAGTGATAGTGCCCATATGAGGGATACTGCTATGGTGTCTGTGCCTCCAAGAATCATCGTCTGCAATAAGAGTTTTGTAGAGAGTAGCGTCAACAACACTTGTAAAGATTGAAACACATGATAATGTATAATGGCCAATTCTAATCTAAACGTGATTTGGTCAACTCGATGTTATATAATCGTGTCAATTTAGGTGGATCAAGTGGGTTCAGATTGCGCTGGCCAACGATTGCTCTGTTTCAAGCAGCCAGTAATAGGACCACTTTTGAATAACGCCTCCACTCATGATTGTAGTTATTTTATCTCTATTAATTTGATTGTAATAGTTTTTTGATACTTGGATTATGGCTCATTGTCAGTAACCTTGGTTCTCATTTCATAAGATGGGCGGGGGACAACTATTTAGATTAGTTTCTTAGTAAAGGCACGTTATCGCACCCGTTTTCTTGGGGCTCGTCTAAGCCATAGTCTTTTTTTTATTATTATTTTTTTTAAATTTAAAAAAAGTTGGTTCGGATTTTTGTTCCAACCCACTGACCCAAAAAAAAAGTCCAACTCAAACTCAGGTACAATCTGTTGAACAAAATATTTACGTCATTTCTTTTATTATTTTGATGGAAAAAATACAAAATCGGGATACCAACTAACCCCAACTAGCAATTTTGGGACTTTTTTTTTCCGGCGACAAAATAGTCCATTAACTCAAAAGATGTGGCAATTTAAGGACAAATTCACCCGAAATTGCCTAATCATCGCCGGAGATCAGTTGACGATATATATATCGCCACTTGCACATGCACTATAATATATGGCTTCTAGATTAGCATAAATCGTTGACCGACTTAGGAGCAAATCCCGACTAATGTCAATAAATGAACATTAAGCCCTAAGTGGAAAGAATATAGAGAAATTCATTTTGAATTGAGAATTAATCATCCTTCGATCTTACACAAGAAGGATGGCCAGTTACGATTTGAATAAAGAAATAAAGAATATTATCTTCTAACTATAAGAGTCGACCATTCAATGGAGAACCAAAAATGGGCTTCCATACTATATGTTTTAAGTTTCCCCGTTACATTGATGGAGAGATTGTTGTGAGGATAGTTGATAGACCCACAGATTCTTCAAAGCATACATGTTCTGAGTCCCTTTGTTTTTAGTCCTAAGACATACCTACAACTCTCTCTTAGTATTAGCTCTCAGGTGGTGGAAAACTCTATCAAGTAATTTCTATTCATGAATTCTTGGTGTGGGAAAATCACTCTATATCATTGTGTTGTTTACTTATGCAACAGCTTAATTAATTTCGTCTAGTACTTACAGAATCGACTATCCACTGTTCCGAGTTTCACAATCCGATACTTCCAACCCTAACTTTATATAATTAATATTTGGGTTTGAATTGACCTTATAAATTTTTAGGTCTTCTAATGATAACTCAACCCAATCCAACGTGTTTTTTTCAAAGTTTTTATTATTATTTCTTTTTATACTTCCTAACATCAAATATGCACCCCTTCAAAAAAAAAAAAATCAAATATGCACAGTAAACATAATTATGTCATTTTTAACATAATTGCGTACCAGACATGTTGACTGGTTGATGGTATCAGCATCATAGTTAGGAAACTCCTCAGCAACAGAATCAAGAAGGCTCAACATCTCAGCCATGAAGGCGTCTTCTTCCTCCTCATTATCACCTGCAATTTTCTTTTGTTTCTTGTGCTCCTGCAGCCACTCTTGCAGCACCATGTCGAAGTCTCGACCCGTTTTCCTGAAAGCTTTGTGCGTGCCTCCGAAATAGTCTACCCATTTGAGAAACGGGAGCACATCAGATATGGTGACAACATTCATCATCTTCAAGAAGTCTCTTACAGACTGTCGGAGTTTCTCTCTCTCCTGCAAATCCATCGTCGATTCCATGTCGCCAGCCACCGTTATAAGCATCAGGCCGAGGGTTAGGTCGCCGAAAACCTTCCTCGTGTCAAAAGTAGGAGCTTTCTCTATCTGCCTGTGAATTAATTAAAACAGGAATAGCATTATAGAACAGTTTAATATGATTACAAAGGATGAAACGTGAGAGTTATTAATAGTTGAGTGGGGAAAAAGAAGGGGAATATTGGTACCAATATTCTATTTTGTCGCAAAGGTTAGTCATAATATCTCACTATTTATACGGTCGTAATTGTTTTTGGGAAACTAAACTCTGTCACCGTTCAATTATTTATTATATCTGATTAAACAAAAAATATTATCACTATATTGTATACTATCTAAAGAGAACAGTGAATGTACAATTGTCACTTAATGTATGTACTTATAAAGTTATAACTTTATTATCACATTAATTTTCGCTGATATTAATTATTCTTGTAATGATTATTTAAGGGCAGTTTGAAATGACTCTCCATCAGTTTGTAATATTTTTACTTTAATCTTTATAAACTTATATATGATATTAGAACGTTGTAGTATTACATTTTGTAAAAATTATACAACATATTTTGAGAGTATTTTAAGTACGACATTATGTGAAAATCATACTACATTTCGCCAAAATGGGAAGTTAAGTAAAAATATGATGTCAAATTGAGGATTTATCTCACATTATCCGATGATTTAATAGTGATTTAATATAGGGATAAATATTCTAATCATCTTGTACTATCGTGATTTATTGACTTTGCATACCGAACTAAAAAAAGTCTACGTTTGCAACTATTATTTTATGATTAATTGCAACCTGGTTCCACTCAACATATGACACATGGAAGAAATTTGGGCTACGTGTTACATATCCAATAGAACGAGGTTGCAATTTATTACAAAACAATAGTTGAGGAAGCAAACGCAGACTTTTTTTAGTTCGAGATGCAAAGTCCAAAAATTGCAATAGTACAGAATGTTCAAAATACGTATCCCTTTAATATATTGCAAATGTTTGAATTTATGTTCTTTCTCCCTATAGAATCAATAACAGAGATTTGATTAACTACAAGAACTTCCCTTAGAATTGAAAACATAAATTAATATTGTTCCTCAGGTTTATTATTTAGGGAAAATATTATTTTTCGTCCTCAGGAAATGGGGTTTTTCGCTTTTAGTCCTGAAGTTTTCACTTGTCTTAAAATACGTCTTGAACTTTTGCCAAAAATCTCACATTTGGTCATTTCGCTAACTTCTTTTAATTTTTTAAAGGAAATAGCGCGTGTCACTCACACGCCACTCACATTCAGTCGGAGCGCGTGAGTGACACGCGCCTTTTTCCGTCCAATTTTTAACGGAAGTTAGCGAAAGGATCAAATGTGAGATTTTTGGCAAAAGTTCAGGACGTATTTTGAGACAAGTGAAAACTTCAGGACTAAAAGCGAAAAATTCTATTTCTAGAGGACGAAATATGATATTTTTCCTATTATTTAATATAATTGTATAGAAACATCTCTAGCAAGCAAAGCTATCTAGAATCCCTACGCAGAAAATATTCTTACATTAAAAATGAAAGTCAAGGACCACACCATACGTTCATTCTTGAAACAAGAGAGATCTTTTGATCACATTTTGTCCAAAATCACATTAATTCAATTTATTTTCTTAAAAAACACCGAAAAGAAAATACTCATTACACGTTGATCGATCTCATCAGAGACCGGATTTGAGTCTCCCTTACGCCGCCTAGTGCCGCCATTTTCGTGCTGGAAAGCGATCTCAGCACCACAATCTTGCGCATCTCTCTCCAGTAAGGTCGGTAATCACTAAACGCAAGCATAGCAAAATTCTACCCCATGAGACCTAAAGCAACTGTTCGCAGTCGATTGGAGAAAGCTAAGTCGTTCTTTCTGAGCACCTTTCGCTGTTTCCCATCTATTCACCACCACAGCACGGCCATTACCTTACCGGATACCGAAAACTGGCCCGTGTTCATCTGCCATGGCCGTCAGGGTTATGTGAAGCGGCTCAGGTCCTGATAGCTTAAATAGGTGGCCGAATAAAGGCAAACCACCACTTGCTTCTGGTGGCAAGTTTTTCGAAGTTGATTTCTTGTGTAGAGAGAGGAGAAATAGACAGAATGTTATTGCAAGAACAGCGAGGAGAAGTTCCATGGTGCTGGATTTGATTAAGTGGTATAATTTTCAGCTAGGATCATCTACGGTATATATATTGGTGGGGATGTGGAAAGCCTTTTTTTTTTCTTTTTTTTACTACCAGCCAAACCAGCCAAACTACAACGACTCAGCTAAAACAATATCCGAAACAAAAACAGGACAATTAGAATAACCAACGCAGGCCGAAGCCGCATTCCTAATTAATTTCTTTTCAGGGTGTTACGTTCTCTTCTATTAAATGTGGAAAACTTTAGATATGAATGATGGTTTCCTAGATTGTGTAAGAACAAGGTCTCTGTCTTATATTATGAGGTCTTTTTCGTTAAGATTTGAATTCTAGATTGGTTTTTCTGTAATCTCTTGTGGTAATTTATATGAATATGTTACATAGTTTTTTTTAATTTATTTATCAACGCACCAATCTTTGACTACATTAACTTTTCTGTTTTACGTTACTATAGTATTTGAACTTGGGGATGCCGTGGTTATGAGAACACATGAATTTTCCACTTCGGCTCTTGTCACCTAGTAGGTATTTGTATTATATTATATTAAATTATTAATTAGCTGCATTTTGGAAACATAACTTCATTCTTATTTGGTTCAATAGTGAGATTTGCTTTTCATACTATAATGGAGCATTTACTTTATTGGTTGGGATGAATGAGATTGATGAGAATGAAATGAGTTGTGGCATGAGGGATGTGATGGTGGATTAGTCATTCTATAGAGATTGTGGGATGGATAATCAATATTTTATCTAATATCATCTGGGGTCATGTCATCAATCCAGACTCACAAAAATGCTAGTAAACATGAATTTAAGTAAAATTATTAATTTAGTCCCCCTTCATCATATAAAGTAAACGATGCAATATGTGGATTGTTAATTAGAAATTTCTTCACATTTTCATCTTGTGAGGTTATAAATTGTGTGTAAATCTCCATTTGGCTCATAATTGGTCTGTATGTCTATGCATCAAGTGCAAGTGACTTGTATCGCGTGTGCTTGTGTGTTGCGGGTGTGTCGATGCATATGTAAACAATTGTTTGTTTAATTAGGTGAAAATAATTAATAGGTTGAACAAGAATTCCTTTATTAAGAAGATCTCAATTATTCTTTTATTTTTTGTTATGAGTTTGAATAGAACAAAGCTACTGAAGTGTATAATTTTTTCTAATAATAATATTATTATAACTAAAAAGTTAAATATATGACATCTTAATAAATTAGTGTAATATCGAAATTTTAAATTATGCCGTCGCTGCAGAGTCTTTGACTTCTAATGGTACAAGGATTGTGATACAAAACGTCAATGCCGTCCGATGTGATTCAACTATATTACATTTCGTTTCAAAAACTATATTACATTTCCATTAGATAAATAGCTAAATAGCTTAATTGCAAATCCACGTCGCTGTTAGTTAATACATAATGCCGCCATCTTGATTGACCATATTTATCTACATGCTAAAAACTTATGCAATTAACAAAACTAATTAATATTTCCCACCCGCAGCCTAACACCCCCGAAAATTAGATTTTATCCTTTAAAACCTTAACTAATTCTTTTTTTATTCTATAAACCATAATAATTCGCCATAAAAACTTTTTTTTTTTCAAACCATAAAATTTTCTTCAACCACCATCACCATAAGGGGGGGGGGGGGGGGGAACGGGGGGAACTGGATCTACCCGTATTCCTTATAATTTCCCATTTCGTTATTGAGCCGAAAATCAAACCTTTTTAACATATATCGTTGCATAGTTTTATTTATTAATATTGATTAATAAATCCATTATGTAATCAATATTGTATAAGAGTTGAAAGCAGGTAAATATGCGTGCACTATTTTGACACTCTTTCGTTAGATAATTTAAGGATTGGTGATGTATATATATATTTATAGGATTGGTGATGTATATTGACGAGTACCGAAATAGTATTATAACAAAAGTCTAGGTATTGATTTTGAAACCACATGGATTTTTCCACCTAGGGGCCGTGTCATCCCGTGGGTTTTCTTTGGTAAAACTTGGTAGCTAGAGTTCATAACGATGGTAGGGTAGGTTTGTTCTATATTTTTAATTGATTATAATTGCAATAAGTTATATATACAGAGACAGAGAGAAAATTTCATAGTTTTAATTGTCACAAAATCTTATGATTTGACTTTTAATTCGTTAATGAGATTTCTGATAGAGAAAGAACATCAAAATATTGTAGCGGTTAGGAATTACAATTTATGATGAACATATAAGAATATGACAATAAGGGCAGTACCGGATAGGGATTTCGCATAGTCTTTTTAAAAGTGTTTGTACATTAAAAATGATAATTAATTTAGATTGTATTGGACCTGCCAGAGTTTAAACGATTCAAGGATCCATCCCGAATAGTTAAAAATATTTCTGAAAATATAATTTTGTTGGGTTGTGCCGAACACTCGTGTCGGACACCATATCTAACTCTTCTAACGTGGAAAACTTAAAAAAATAAATCCGTATCGTTATATTTGTGTCGTGTTATGCATATATCCATGCGTCATAGGTTGTTAATAAATAGGGTCCAAACTCAAACCTGCTGCTTTTCAGCTTCTTGAAAATTTTGAGGTTCACAAGAAAATATTGCAATATCACAAGAATTATAAATATCTCACATTTTTCTTACTGAACTTTCTGGACATGAATCACCTTAATATTTTTTTGTGAAACTGATGTCCTTTTAGGAGTTGAGGGTGTGCACTCAATGTTGAATTTTCATGAGATTGATTTTAAAACTCCATACCTTGAGCAGTCAATGACACAAAATTTGAGTTTCCATCATGTTCTCCGGTGGGTTCGACTTTCCAGTCCCATATTATACCTTCATAAAAAATAACATCAGTAGAAACAAGAAATTTATTAGTTGATGGATTTAGGAGCCAATAACCTTTTGATTCATCACTATAGCCAATATACATATATTTTTCACTTGTTTTGTCAATTTCTTTTTCTCTTTTTACAGCAGTAATTACAAGAGTATAAGAAGCGTTACCAAAAATTCTTAAATGATCGAAAGTTGGTTTTCTTTTGTTCCATGCCTCGGAATGTGTCTAATCTCAACTAACTTTGGTGGGTGATCTGTTCAAAATATAAACTACACTATTTACCGCTTCAGCCCAAAGATTATTTGGTAGTCCCTTTTCTTTCAGCATAATTCTCGCCATCTCCACAACTATTCGATTCTTTTTTTTTTTTCTCCAACACAATTTTGTTGTGGATTGCGATTGACAGTGAGTTGCCTCAAAGTTCCATTTTCTTAGCAATCTTCCCTAAATAGAGAAAAATTAAAAATAATGTCTCGGATTTTTCTTGCAGAAAATAAAGCCACATTATTCTGCTATAATCATCGATAAAAGGATAAAGTACCTTTTATTATTGAGAGATGGAGTCCTCATGGGAACATAAATGACAGAATGCACAAGTTCCGATGGTGCTTGTGCTCGCCAAGAAGTTTTCGGAAAATGTAATATGTGCATTTTTCCATAAACACAACTTTCACAAACTTTTATTTCATATCATTATATCAGAAAGATCAATGATCATTTTCTTTTGCTTCAAAATATGTAACCTTGGTCCTTTGTGTTTAAGTGACCATGTCTCAAATGGCATAAAGAAGAAATATCTAATTCACTTGTCAAAGCAAAGTACTGCTCATGAGATGACATAACAATAGAAAAAAATTCTATTGGCCCATTTTAATTTTAGCAACTAAATTATTAATTTTCTTATCAAGATTTTTCCTTGTCCATGATAAAAAAGAAATGAACATCCATTTGTATGAGCTGACCAACACTTAGTAAATTTTGAGCTAAGTTTGGTACATAAAGAACATTGTTACCTTCTTTTGGTGCAGACTGAAATAACACCTTTTCTTTCAGCATTTTGCATCTTTCCATTGTCAAGCTTCAATGAGATGTGAAGCTGTTTTCGAGCTTCTCAAAATTGTTGTGGTTCCTGCTCATGTGATTGTTACAATCACTATCTAAGTACCAAACAGTAGATCACTCTGGCTGAGCATTTAAACAAGTATAAATTAAGTAGTTCTTCATCACTGCCTTGTTTGGTGAAATTTGTAGTCTATGTCTCTTTCTTTTGGTCACAGGAATCCCGTTGTGAATTATTGAAAATTTGCATCTTTTGCAGGTAAAGCTACAACCCTTTGAATTGTGATCGGTCTTTTTATAAATAATGCAAAAAAGACCATCACCAGATTTTGATGCCTGGTTTCTTATTACCTTTGCCACGCTCATCTTTTCTTCAATATTCGCCTCGAACATATTGATTCGTACTAAAGGAACCTCCTATTTGTTGTGAGCTAAAATAAGATTTCTTCGAAATGTTAGCTTTCGATTGAAATGCTTGTTCAACTGATTGATTCCATGATTTATTAATTCTTTGTTCATGAGCGCTTGTGAAGAACTCATCAACTTATGCATTAACATTTTAGATAGATCTTTGGACTCCTCTGTGGCTGCAGTTTAGATAGATCTTTGGACTCCTCTATGGCTGCAACGTAGTGATCGGACTTTTGGGGCGCAGACATCACAAAATTTTCTCAATTACTTTTCTTTCTTGGATGATGTCTTCCAGACTTTCAATGCAATTCACAGTTGGAACAACTTTTGTGTAAAAATCTACTATTTTTTCACTTTTCTTTCATTGCCAAATTGTCAAAGTCCCTCTATAATGACTGTAACTTATGAAAACAGTTTTAATTTATCTTTTCCACGAAACTCTTTCTGCAAGACTTCCTATGCACATTTTTCCTTCTTATTATTGAAAATTCGAGAATAGATGAATTTTCTCACGCCTTACTTCATGTAATGAAGAGTTGTAGCATCCATCTTTTGATTTTCATTGTATTTCTATATTTTTGAGCGGTCCATCCTTGAGAGTTTCCTGTTTCAGGTGGCTCCTGATAAGAAGACTCAATGATATCTCAAAGATCATCGGAGATAAAGATATCCCAAAGATCATGAGAGGTGAAGAAGTCTCTCATCTCATTGCGCCAATAATCGTAATGTTCTCCTTCAATATTGATAATTCACTTGGGGGAATATTTAAACACAGTAAGAAGTAAAACCTGAATTTGTTGTCATGTTTAGAAATATTAACAATTTTTAAAATAGTTCTTGATACCAAATTTGTTGGTACGTTAGAAGCAGAAAAAAGCTAGAAAGAGTTGTTGCTCTATTTTTAATATAATATTGAGGGAAAATATTTTCTTGCAATTACAAGATAAACATAGATTAGATTTATTAGTGATCTTATATGCATTCGTATCCTAAAAGACTTTAGAGCAGTCTCGGGCTCATAAGAAAAGGGATGAGAGAGAGATAATCTGGTAAGACTGGCCAGTTGGTGAAACTTAGGGAGGAAGGAATATAGAGAGATATTACGGAAAATTGAATTATTATTGCTAATAACCAAAACAATGTAATGACAACTAAATATAATTAAAAGACACCCTAAATTACTTGACTCTTAAAGGAAACGATTATGTAATTAACAATAAAGACACTAATCTACCACTAAACAAAATCCTATAATTACATCAATCTATCAAATCCCCATTCTTATCTTATGATAGGGTGTACCTTCGTCCATATCACTCACTTGCCCATCAAGAACCACCTTGTCCTCAAGGTGAGACCCAGGAACAACCCGTTGAACATTGTCCGCTGGTTCCCATGAGATGGCATCAAGAGACACATGAGGAGTTATTTCTGAAATTACAGAAGTTGGCTCTTTCCGAATTGGTTGCTTAGGAGTTGTTTTTAAAAGCACATAATCAATTACTTGTCTTTTAATTCCACAAAAGATCCTCCTCCCTTTGCATTCTCAGCTCCCACATAATCATTATTGTTCGAATTTTCTTCATAGTGATCAACATCTTTTTTAAGAGCCATTACAGTTTAGTCATCTTTAACTGCATGAGTATTTTCTTCAGATACCATTGCAACAAAGAAAACTTCCTTCGATTCCACCACACACTTCTGAAAGGCAGTTTGATTAATCCAAAACCGAGCTCGTCTCCAATCTCATCTGTTGTACCTTCGCTTAAAACCCGAAATAATCCATATAATTCAGTGGATCGAAACGACACATAAACTTGGGGACAAAATCCTGCCAAGAGTCCACTAAGTTATTATGTTGATGCCATCGAAACCAATCAAGGGTTGGTCCCTCCAACATCTAACCAATTGTGTCCAATTGAGAGTCTTCTAGATTGTTGTACAATTCACTACTAGAAAAACAGCCTGCTGTCACGCTCTATTATGACGCTTTTATTTTGCCGTCTCCAAATATGACCTGTTGTGACGCTCTTTTATTTAATTGTATTTTATATTTATTTTAATTTATGAAATGAGTATATGTTGAATATATTAATAAATGAACCAAAAGTGTTAAGACATTTTTCCACATAGCGTCACAATAGGTTCGAGATATTAAGACGCTATTAGAAAAGCGTCTTAATATCATATAATATTGTGACGCTTTTTACTAATAGCGCCCTAATAAACTAAAATATAAGCAAAACATATTCCCTTTTTCAGCTGAATAATCGGAGGGTAACATTTCAAGCAAAGGAGGGAAGAATTTGGGGGAAGAAAATTGGAGGGAAACTTCACTTTCCAATTCCATCTTGAAAAAGAACGGGAATAGAAAGAGTGCATTCTATTTTCTCAAATCAAAGAAACCCTATGCGAGAAGAACGGAAAGAACCTCCCATCCGATTTTCTCCACAAAAATCAATGAAGAACCTTTTCAGCCGATGAATCAAACGGGAAGACAATGAATCGGTCCTGCTCTTGCTCCGCGTTGCTTCTACTGAAACCCTAGCTTCGTCGTCTTCCCACTGCAACAATGAAGCTTGTCAGGTTTGTTGTTCTTCCGCCTATGCAATTGTTGAAACTTGAAATTGTTGTTCGCTGCTCGTAAATTTTATTTGTGATTTTGTGTTTTGTTGGAGCATGTTTTTGATGAAATTGAATAATGAGACCGTCTCTATTGAGCTCAAGAATGGCACCGTAGTTCACGGTACTATCACAGGTTCCTCTCTCTAGAATGGGATATAGCTCAAGGATGAAATAGGAGAATGGATACTGTAATGCAATTTCTGAAATATGATTCTTGAAACAAATATTCTTTACTAATCTCGTCTCCATTTCTTCCCGCTAGATCTAGGCATGGCTCCTAACAACGTCGATTCCCTTTCGGCTTCAGAGAGAGAATTTGTACTTCTTTGATGCCCTGGTGATAATTTTTGTTGGTTTTGGGATTTGTTTTAAGTTTTCACTGTTGTGAATTGTGATAGTCTTTCTTTGTTGCAGATGGTTGGGTTTATGGAGAAGCAATGGGAATATAGAATGGACAAGCTTTCACTGTAGGTAACTGCTTCTCTTGTGTTTGTGGAAATGCCCCATTGGAGAAATTTTCTCAATTGACTTGTTTTTGCGTTCTTTCACTTCATCAATGCACAGTTTTGTTGGTTGGCATTATCAATTGTAGAGATGTATTCTATTTGGAGCTTGTGTGATGACTTTGCATGTTAGGATCGTAAATTCGTGTAGAAGGCGTCGAGAACTAATATAGCTTTTATGCCGTAATTCTGGAATTTGATGATACATTGTTTCTGATTCAGTGTGACAAACGCGTGTTTTGACAAATGCCTTGGGAGCAAGTATGTTCCTCTGATTCGTAACCTCTTTTCGATTATTCATATTTGTGTTTATTAAATAAATGCGTGCTTAATGGGGTTGTAAAAATGCATTTTCCAGATACAAGGATCCTGGGATAAGCAGGGATGAAAACAGTTGCGCTGACCGTGTGCTTCGAAGTATATGCAGGTGATTAGATGGCTTTTCCAGTTCTGTTTCGTTTACTCACGTGTTCACCAAGTTTACCATCAAATCTATCTGCATAAGCTTCCATTTTTTTTGAGAAAGAATTATTGATGAACAAGAATCACTTCTTTGATGAATGCATATATTTACTGCACGTTACTGAGTTAGTGTCAGCTCTTGGCAAAAATTGGGATACCGAATTTATTAGTTTGTGACATTTTGAATGGAGACGGATACGGATAGGTTTTATGTCCTATTTCTTGAATATCATGGTATTGGATACTTTGAGAAAGTCTTAAAATTATGGAAAAATGATCAGATTGAATTGGTCAAAAGTTGAGTACTTTACTCTTGTGATGATATATAACAGACATAAGTTATAGATATGATTTTGGCAAATAGTGAATATTATTACTTAAGGCAGCCTGAATAAAATAAGAGTTGGTAGAAGCATAAAATTTAAAAGAAGTCGTTGGTAGGAGAGACAATAATACATACAACAAAAGTAATTAAAACTTATGTGCTGACTTATATCTGTTAAAAGGGATTCTTGAATAATTGTTATTACTGCATTCTGCATTAGCTTCTTATAGCAATGATTTTAAAGCATAGCTTAATTTTAAACTGCCATTAATCATAATAACTTTGAAACTTCAAATTGCATTCCCCATATTGAATTGTGAAGGAATTCAGTGTTGTTACTCGATGGCCGATGCCATTTTTTTGTATTTTGAAAGACATTCTTTCAAGTGATCGACTCGTTCTTTCTTTTCAAAAATTTTGAAACATTGAATAATGATCCATTATTGATTAATTACTTTATATTCTAGACCTGAGAGTTTAAATGATTAGTGGAAAATGTGGCAATGTTGAAAACTCAGAACTCTCTCTTTTTATGGTTTGATTAATTAGATGCCTCTTAAAGGAATACCAAGACTTTCTAGTTTCTACCGTGCAATAGGTCATGGTATTTTTGAGCCGCTGCCCTGTACATCGTGGTGTTGGTCGAATGATGTATGAGAACTATGTGTGCATATTGTCTTTTGTTGTACAAGATGTTGTACAAGGTGTTTAAGTTTGAGTTAGAATAATACTTTTTATGGTGTTGTACAAGGTGTTTCTAGAATGGTCACTATATCAATAAATGTCTTTTTTTGTTATGTTGATTCTGCAAATGCCCTATTTTCTAGATATTGCTTTCTAAAATTGGTTTTCTTGCTCATAAATTCACTGACTCATCCATAATATATATGTGATGGTACATAAATAGCAATATTTGCACAGTAGTTGTATGTTTTTAATTCTATCAAGTTTAACAAATGATTTATGTTCTCCGATGTAGGTTGGTGGAAAGGTCTTGTTGAAGAGTTTGTTTGATTCAAGAAAATTTGTAGCAATTGGTCATCATCAACGCATAGTGCTGGGGTGGTGGGACCGGAACAGAGTAATGGCGTGGACAATATTTCAAAATTTTTGCCATAATCTCGTTATTAAAATATTTCTAAAATATTTTAAATAAATAGCGGAACAATCAGGCCAGAATAATTCTAATATATACAGGCATCGATAACATAATGTTAAATCATAGTGCATATAATCACAATATGCAATTAACAATTGATAGCATATAATTTTGACAGTGTAACAATATTACCGTACTGCAAAATTGGCTATCAACGGCACTTTTCCAGCTCCTTGTTGCTTTCTCGTGAAACCGGTAGAGCTTCCCCGCAATATCCCCATTTAAGACTTTAGAGAGTGGGCTCCAGCAGTATTTCGCTATATACTTTGAGAAAATATTTTCTAGAAAAACACTTTTTTCTAAAACTAGAAAATCCCTATTTTCTAATTAATTAAGTGGATTATATATTAATTATATA
>JBBMKE010204831.1:0-14902 GCA_037834125.1 Lippia alba | reverse complement strand
TTCGAAATCTTCCAATCCCGCTTATATGGATAAGTGGTGTCCAGCACTGAGACACACTCGATGATTGGTTGGGTGTTTATGACAAAAACTTCAGCTCCAAAAACACATGTATCATCAACTAGGAAACCATTAGCTGGATCTTCCAAACTCTTCTTGGAGATTAATTTGGAAAACCCCCAGTGGGACTTCAATGCATGGTACCGACGCACTTTTCCTGTCCAAATTTATTTAAAAAAGAGTGATTAAGAATGAAACTACAATCACAAGAAATAAGAAGAGGAATGAATTACCTCGAAAACAACGATATTTGTCTAAGATCTGATTATACAGAAAAATGTTGAACGCAGCAATAACCTCCCAACCCAGATCTGGTTTGGAACAAGACTCGAATTTTTTAACAATGGTCAAGCAAACAGAGATATGGCTGTCTCCATTCGCACTCTTCATCAGCCCATCAGGATGGATTGCGAGTCTCCTGTACAAACACAAAACATTTAAGTGCCAAAGAATCCACATTTTTATGAGAATTAAGCGTTGAAATAATTCCATACACAACAAGGTCGATCAATCTAGTTTGTTTTGTTTTAGTTAGAGATAAGCATGCGAATTTATGAAGCACAAAATAAAACTGCAATATGCGCTTATATAAGCCATCTAATGACGACCATACTCATAATCGAAGGTTTCTTCTTTGGCAATTGCTGAGAGTACAACTTACACGAGTACCCAACAAGCAGAAATTGCTAATACGAGCTATTACAAGATGCATCACATTTTAAAGCGGAATGATCAACTTACCAACTATAGCCTCCAGACTCAAATTCCCTTGATTCATATTTCTGAATCCCATTCTTGTAAAGTAAGGAAAAAGACTCGATTTTTATGAGCAGGTCTGCAGGTGAAGTGTCTCTTGTTTCCACAGTGAATTCTGCCAAGTTTTCCCACAAGTAACATCATATGATTGAAAGTTGACAC
This sequence comes from Lippia alba, assembly GCA_037834125.1. NCBI lineage: Eukaryota > Viridiplantae > Streptophyta > Magnoliopsida > Lamiales > Verbenaceae > Lippia > Lippia alba. The sequence goes on along the minus strand of JBBMKE010204831.1, from coordinate 13,927 downwards.
ATAGGTATACGCATATGTAACAAAACTGAGGAAGTAACAAGCAACAAAGGTAGAATTTGTATTTGTATTTAAGTTCAACGAAATAATCACAAACCCTCGTCGTCCGCCGCGAGCACAGCCATTGTTCTTGCGAGATTATGCTCGTACTTTGTTTTGTGCGGCTTATGTTATTATCTTATATTAATTATTATTTAAATAAATTTTATATTGTTTTTTATTTACTATCCGAAAATTAAAATCCCATTATTCTCGGTGATGGTTATTTGCAGGATTCTTCTTCCCCAGAATTCAGAATCCTACTGTCACTTAAATTGATTTTCAGTTTTTACATTTTTACAACTCCAAGAATCCTACGTTTACTCTCCCAAAATCCACTTAAATTGATTTTCAGTTTTTTTACTTTTTTACTACTCCAAGAATCCTACTTTTACTCTCCCAAAATCCAACTGTCAGTGGACTCCAATCTCCTCCTCACATACCAATTTTTTCAAAATATTTCGATATTTTTTTCGTTGTCAGGAGTTCCTAAGGCCGTTTACTTTGGGCCAATGACATTGACAGTCATCATGATTTCATCATATATATATATGAAAACGATCAAATTTAATTAATTATATCCTGTAACTAAAAATTTGAAGCGAACATAAGCCAAAAGAACAGGGATTTTGAACAAAAGAAGATCCCGTAGGCATCGATTGTTCGTAAAGTATAAAGCTCATAGTAAATTCTAGTCGGAATAGAACATAAGCCAAAAGAACAGAGATTTTGAACAAAAGAAGATCCCTACGTAAAAGTATAAAGCTCATAGTAAATGCTAGTTCGGTCAAATAAATATAACAAGTGGATAATTGTTTCCTGAAAAATTTATTTAAGTAGAACAATCACCAAATAACAAGTATATAATGCACTTGTTTTAGTTTTCATATCCGTTTGAGCTTACAAGATGGTTATTTTTATGTTATTATTGTGTCTTATGTTAGTTTAATTGCTCATTTTCAGGTATAAACTACCTCGGCATCAAAAATAGGGGATAGTAGCGAACACGAGGAAGAAAGCATTAATTAAAAAGTTGTTCTGAATTGAATAGCGGCTGCGAAGCATTAATTTATGCATTGTTTTGTAGCGGCCGCGATGACAAATATATGATTGTTGTGCTCGGCCGAACGGAGTTATAACAATTCTCGGAACATTGATATAATTTACATTATGAAATTATAAAAATAACTGTACGTTTTTCATGGAGAGTAGAAATAAAATTAAAAAAATTTGAAATTTATTCGGTGGAAATTATAAGAACCACAAAAATATGAAATTTAAACATAACGGCTCACACTTATATATATCACTAGGTTTATAAGACGAAACATAAATCAAATAGAGAATCCAAAATGCTGTTACAAAGGTATATAAATTATAAAAAAACAAGACTCTTGAGAATCAAAATTGATCATATCGAGAATCTCTGACGCAGAAAGCAATGGAATGTATACAGCATAATACTGGTTCAAAGTTCTAAAAGGAAATACAACTCTGATTAAGTCATGATATAACACCTGTTACAGAAATTTCAACGCTTACAATGCAGCAGTCTTTAACAACAAAGCCTTTATTGGGATCGCGCATATCAGAAAGTGGCATGAATGGTGTCCATCCACAACCAGAACCATTCTTAAACCAATAAGATGCTGCAAGAGGGAAAATGCAACGTTTCAAGCAAATTATACATTTTTGTTCGGTAGATACATATATAAAGCTTCAATTAGTAAACAAAACTTGCATGTTTTCAAGAAAATATATTCTGCTTAAAAATTTTAATTTGGTGGTCATTATATTCATAGTTAATATGAAAAACTGAAAATCAGAATAATGTACAAACATTCTTCAGATGCAGCAATGCTGGTATATATACAAGTTAAGAGACACAGTACATATCACCTTATGCAGAATATCATAGAAAAAAGACAAGTAATAACATCAAATCACTAGATTATTAAGTAATAAAACTACAACTTACCGTGTCTAGAATGGTGATGATCATTGAGCTGATTCTTGATACGCATGTAATAATCTGCTTTCACTTTCTCATGAGAAGATAAGCTCTTCGTATCAGCAAGATATAGAAACAAGGACACACTTCTGCCTTCTTCACAGTTATCTCCATTTGGATGAAAATAAATGTACCTATGCTCGCCAAGGAAATTAATTAGTACCCATTGGGAAAAACAAATGAACGTAATAGACCCTAAACAATATAGGCTCACAATTACAACAAAGTATTGCTATAAAGAAGATACCATTTGAGATCTCCAATTGTGAATTTTTCTGATTTCCAAGATTCCTGCAGTTTGCTGAAGCCTGAAATCTTCCATTCACGCTTATATAGGTGACCAAGCTTCCGCACAGAGACATACTGAGTAATGCAATGGGGTTTGATAACCGCAACTTCAGCTCCAATCACACATTTGTCGTTAACAAGGAATCCACTACTTGGAGCTCTCAAACTATCTTTGGAGATTAATTTGGAAAACCCCCACTCAAATTTCATTGCGTGAAACCGCCGCATTTTAATACCTTTAAAACAGTGATAATTGTCTAAGACCTGATTATATAAAAAGATGCTGAAATACGCGTTAACTTCCCAACCCACAGGCAGAGAACTAGTCCCAACAATGGTTAGGAATATAGAAATATGGTTTTCGCTCTTGATCAGTCCATTCGGATGGATCACAAGCCTCCTGCCAAATACAAAAAATTTGCATTTAGCCCCAAAAATTGTTTTCCCAGAAGAGTGCTTATATAGCATGTAATTTTACAGTTCCCTATCCTAAAATAGTACTAACTTGCATATTAGAGAAAATATCATTTTTTTTTATGATGTTTTTCGGTTTTGGTCCTGAATTTTTCACTTTTCTCGCAGTGCATCCTCTATGTTTCAAAAAATCTCAATTTCAGTTCTTTAGCTAACGGATGTTAACTTTTTACGGAAAAAGGCACGTCACTCACACCCCGAATGAATGTGAGTGGCGCGTGAGTGACACACACCTTTTTTCGTTCAATATTTAACGTTCGTTAGCTAAAGGACTGAAAATAAAATATTTTGAAACATAGAGGATGCAATGTGAGAAAAATAAAAAGTTCAAGACCAAAATCGAAAAACGCAATATGTAAAGGAGGAAAAATAATATTTTCCCAAGCTTATTATCATAATTCATAAGTACATCAGTAGAAGAAACGATACATTAATAAAGAAAGGGACAGAAATAAATCAATCATCAACATATAATGTAAGAAATATTTGAAATTCAGGAACCTCATGCATAAAATGTTTGATTCACTCATCATGAGCTTCGGTGCCTACGTATATTCTAGTAAAGTATAGGGAAAATTACAATGTGACTACCCTGCTAAATAGAGTATTTACAACACAATCCATATTTATTCAAAAAATTTAATTTAATCCCTAAATGTTATGGGCCGTTTGTCATCCCTAGTCCATTAAGGTTCCGTTAAGATTAGGTCTATTCTTCCATTAATTTAATGAATAAAATAACAAATTCATACTTACAGTATACATATTCCAACAAAACGATCCCTAGGTATTCTGCATATAACATGCAGTCTTTTGGAACATAGCCTAACCCTAACACAATAGAGGAATCACAAACGATACATAACATTTAGGGATTAAATTGTAATTTTCGAATAAAGATGAACTGCATTGTAATTACCCTATCTAGCAAGGTAGTTAGATGTATTTTTCCCTAAAGTATATGATTGATTCTCTGTTGAGGGGTATATACCATATGTAGTCTCCGACCTGAAACTCAGTCGATTCAAATTTGTCAATCCCAAGCTCTGAAAGTAAAGAAAAAGATTCAATCTTCATCAGCAAGTGCGCAGGCGGGGCCTCTCTAACCTCCATTGTAAAATCTGTGAAGTGAAAACAAGTAAAGGCCCAACATAAGAACAAAGAGAACCAAAACATCCCAAGCATGCATGAACTTGCGAAAAGGAGATTATAACACAAGCACAAAAACTAAATATTGAACTAGAAATTAAAGGAAGGGATATGGGCATTTGTATTTTAGTTCATAAAGTCTTGACAAACCCTCGTCGTTAGCAGATTTTTGATTCCATATAGATTTAATTAGCTCAAACATTTTTTTTTCAGCTAGCGAACAGATTTTTTTATCTGGATTTTCGTTTCTTTTGGGACACTAATCCCTTCCGAACAACCACCTCAACTATTTATAAGAATCGTAGACCAAACCCCAATTCCAACTAGAACTCTGTCTAACTGTCATCTTTCGGGTTTTTTTATTAGGGAAAATTACATATGGGTCCCTAAGATTTGGCCTAATTATATTGCAATTCACGAATATTTGGATAGTACATACCAGTCCCTACAGTTTAGATTCCGTTAGAAATCCATAATTGCCGCTAGGGTTCCGTTAAAATTTTACAAATTTAATTACAAATAAATCTCTCAAGTTTGATAGTGATAACAAAACAATCCCTCAGGTTTACGTGGACTTCTAACGGCCGTTATGGACTTCTAACGGAATCAAACCTTAGGAACTGGTATGTAATATCCAAAGATTTGTGGACTGCAATGTAATTAGACCAAATCTTAGGAACCCATATGTAATTTTCCCTTTTTATTATTACAATCGGCGGCTCTAGTTGGAACTTTCCAAGGATACTTTCGATTATTATTCTAAATATATTATCTCTCTATCTATCTATATGACATATATAATATTTATATTTACGTATTCAATAATAATAATAATAATAATAATGATAATAATAATAATATAATTTTTGTAATTCTCTAGAACTTTAGTTGTTGGTTAGCTTAGCTTAGTTTTCCAACTTTCCAGTTAGTTTGGGTTGATTAGCTGTCAAAGTTAGAATAGACATGTGGCACATAATTAGGAAAAATTACATACGGGTACTTAAGGTTTGGCCTAATTACATTGCGGTCCACGAATCTTTGCATATTACATACCAGTCCCTAAGGTTTAGATTCCGTTAGAAGTCCATAATGGCCGTTAGGGTTCCGTTAAAATTTTACAAAATTAACTACAAATAAGTCCCTCAAGTTTGATAGTGATAACAAAACGATCCCTCAGGTTTACGTGAACTTCTAACGGAATAAAATCTTAGGGACTGGAATGTAATATCCAAAGATTCGTGGACCGCAATGTAATTAGGTCAAACCTTAGGGACCCTTATATAATTCTCCCCACATAATTATTGGTTGATAGATTGTATATAAGCTATTAACATAGATAAATATGGGAATTATTGTAATCCCAAATAATCAGGGATTGAGCTTTATTTTCCTGTCTAGACCGTGTGATTAGGTTAATCATCTAGGTCTACATATACGTGGTCTATGTATCTTGTTATTTCATTAAGAACAAATAACACAGAATCATGATTTTCATAATCTTGTTCCTATTCCTTAATTTATCATGGTATCAGATCAAAGAAGATACCAGCACTTGATGGGAAAGCTCATTTATTTGTCACATACCCGACCTGACATTGGGTATGCAGTGGGAGTAGTTAGTCAGTTCATGCACAAGCCACAAAAGAATCACATGGAAGCAGCCATGAGAATCTTAAGGTACTTGAAGGGATCACCGGATACTGGGGTTCTTTACAAAAAGAATAAACATTTGAGAATTGATGCATATACTGATGCAGATTGGGCAGGTAACTATGTTGACCGAAGATCAACCTCGGGATATTTTACCTTTATTGGAGGTAACCTAGTCACTTGGAAAATCAAGAAACAAAAAGTTGTAGCACTCTCCAGTGTTGAGGTAGAGTTTAGAGGAATTTCAAAAGGGTTGACAGAAGTATTGTGGCTTAGGAAGTTGATGACAGAGCTTGGATTTCCACCAAATGAAGCGTGCCCCTTAGGATGTGATAACAAGGCTGCAGTTCAGATATCTGAGAACCCTGTACAGCATGATCGAACGAAACATGTGGAGGTTGGTAGGCATTTCATCAAAGAAAAGTTAGATACTGAGATTATTTCTCTACCGTTTGTGCGATCCAAAGATCAACTTGCTGACATTCTTACAAAAGCTACCACTGGTCGAGTGTTTCATGATGTTTTGTGCAAGTTAGACGTTGGTTGTCCACCCGACCTAACTTGAGGGGGAGTGTTAACATAGATAAATATGGAAATTATTGTAATCCCAGATAATAAGGGATTGAGCTTTATTTTCCTATCTAGACCGTGTGATTAGGTTAATTGTCTAGGCCTACATATACGTGGTCTATGTATCTTGTTATTTCATTAAGAACAAATAACACATAATCATGATTTTCATAATCTTGTTCCTATTCCTCTCTGATTTTGGCGTTTTTCTCCGGTGGTGTCCGGAGATTTCTTCCATGTTTTCAGGTGAATTCACGTCGTGGTTTACTCTGGCTTTCTGTGTTGATTTTACCTCTTATTCTATGGATTTCGGCTCCAATTCCGGTCATTCTTCCCCCTTTTCCTCTGACGATCTTATTTTTTGCATCCATCCGAGAATTTGAATTCATTTTTGTTTTCACAACTGTTGACCAGAGACAATTATCACTTTTGGTGTCGATCTATGTTGATTGCATTATCTGCGAAAAATAAGCAAGGTTTTGTAGATGGTTCCATCGTTGCTCCGGCGAGTACTGAAGCTGAAGCTCGTCGTTATGCCTGGGTACGCAATGATCACGTGGTGATTTCCTGGATTATTCACTCCGTTTCCAAGAAAATTGTGGCGAGTATACTGTTCTCCGGTTCCGCCAAGGACATTTGACTTGATTTGCAGGATCGTTTCTAGCAATCAAACGATCCTCGCATATTTTAGTTACGCCATGCGCTCCTTTCGACTCGCTAGGATTTCGATTTCGTGAGTGTCTACTTCACCAAAGTCAAGGCAATCTGGGAGGAATTGTTTAATTACTGTCCTTCTTGCACTTATAACAAGTGTACATGCTGCGACATTCGTGATCTATGCTCTTATTATCAATCGGAGTACGTTATGGCATTCCTCATGGGTTTACATAACTCATATGCTTAGATCAAAAGTCATGTGTGTTGAAAAAAGGGGAACAGTAACGTAGCGGAATGTAATTTTTTTTCCCAAAAGCAAGATCATTAACTCACAATTCTCGTATTGTTTCGTGGTTCTAAGAGATTTACTTAGATAGTAGCTTTCTTGTTATGTCAGTACCGCCTACTGAATGCCCTTCAAGCGGAATGTCCCTCGAACGGCCTTCGACAGATTCCAAAGTAGCGATCCTCTAAAGTGTATCCATACCAGTCGCAGAACACGATCAATCTAGCAAGAATGCTAGTTCTGTGGCTTGTGTTTTGGTTAGGAGAACCTATTTTGAAAACTTTTCTTTTACTTTTTTTTTTCTCAAAAACACACAACACTTCTTGAGTGTTGGTCTAAGAAACAAGAGAGCACCCCCACTAGTATTTATACTAGTGGGGTTCGAACCCTATGGGTTTTCTAACCCTAATTGGACTATTTTCTTACTTACTAATTAACAAGCTTAATTATTTAATTATAATTGGAAAATAAGAGTTTAACTTATTCTCCAAGTTTTTTGCAAGATAAGCTCTCTCTCTTTCCTACAATAGGAAGTTGGATTTTTCAACTTTCCTAAAGATAAAAGTCTTATTTCAATAAATAATTTAATTCCTAATTAATTATTTTTTGGCTTAGGTTTTTGAGAAATAAATCTAATAACTAATCTAGAAAATAATTCACGTGTGGAATATTCCACACGTTTATGGACCACGCAATGGCCACGTGTACGAGACACATGGTAGCCATGTTGGCTGCGTGACACGTGGCAGCCACGTGTGGTATTGCCCTCATTTCTAAGTCCATCTCGATCAACCATTTTGATCCTTCGTTAATCATATTAACCTCCTACCAAAACCCTCGTATTCTAGCATTTGTATGTGACCCTTTAGGTTCATTATTCGATTAGCAGTGACAGTGATTAATTAATTCACTTAATCAATTAATCCACTTCACAGATCACACGATCGTAATCTAGCAATGGATGTGTGACCCCTAGTCGAATAACGATATAAATTGAAGAACACATCCTAGTCGAATAACGACATAAATTGAAGAAACTTTAAGTCAATAGCATTCAGTGAAATACGATCCTTCTACACTTTCATCTCTTGATCAAGAACTAAGACATGTAAATATTTTTTAGAGCCAAAATATTCTTGATCTTTAAAGTTAAGTTTGCTTCATATCCATTTCGATCTCAATCCAAGAAAATCCCATTTTCTTGATGACTTGATCTTTATCCATCTTGTCAAGGGTTTAAGTCTAATGGACTACAAACAACTTAATCAGCAAGAGATCAACCTTGTTCATGTAATAAGTTGTAGGTCCTTTATTGATTCTACTAATTCTACATATGCCACTTGTGTAATCCCAACATAGATCGTGGTTCAGGTGTCAGTATGTCGACCCCCCTTTTAGGCCTATATCAAAGACTACAAAGTTAGCTCATATGAGACATTACAGAAGCTCAAGTCAAAGGATTAATTAATTACGTTATTGACCTATGAGATATTTTCTAATCTGGAAGTTTTTGGAAACTTCCTTTCCCATTTAGAAATGTTCTCACGCCGGATATCTCAGTGATGAAGTTCTTATAACTATCACCCTTATGTACTATGAACGCATCATCGTATGCACTTGTCACTCCATGAAACTGAGTGATCCTTCAAAATGACATAATCACATAAGCAAGTCTCAACAGAGTCAAAGTCGACACTCCCACTGTCTGTCAGACTCTTGACTTGGAGAAGTTTACTAATCCTCGCTTATGAAGTCAAGAACTTGTTTCATGTGCCGTTCTCATAAGGGCAAAGTTCTTGACAACATCTCGGATTAGGGGAGTTCAAAATATGCAAATAAACAGTAAACCCAAACAGACAAATAAGTACATAAAGAACTATTGTCTATGAACAAAATCATTTCGTTTATTATTCAAAGATCGTTTGTGATTTTACAAGAAAATAGTAAAGTACTAACCGCTTTAAGGAAACTATTCCTAACACATCATCCCTCATATCTCCCTTCTCCTCCATTTCTTCTCTTTAGGTGAGTTTGTGTACATATGTGATTTTTGATGGGTTTTGTAGATTCAGCTAGGGTTTTGATTTCTAAGCATGATTTGGTGTTGTATGTTGATTGTAAGCATGATTATGTGTATCTTTGGGGATTTAATGCATATACGTTGGGTTGTTGAGTGAATTTATGTCTTGACTTTAATGAGGGTTTATATGAATGTTTATGATGTTCTATATATTGAAATTGGTTCTTGTGGGATGCATTTGTTGTATATTTGATACTTAATCATTTTGGGAGTATTTAGACTTGTGGGATTTGATCTTGTGTTAGTTTTGGAAGGTTGAGAGCTACCGCAGTGGGAACCCCCGTTTTCGAACAAAGGGTCCCGATCGGGACACATTTTGAACTGAAAACCATCCCGGTCGGGACCCCTTGAAACAGAAGCTGTCTGGAAGGTCGTCCTGGCCGGAAAGATTTTAATCCCAATCGGGATAGCTGAATAGATAGACCACTGGAGGCCTATCCCGACCAGCCCATATTTTACTCTAAAAAGGGTTCTGGACGGGACTAAGCCCTGGGAGTAGACTTTTGTAAATTTCACCCCCCTTCGTCTCTTTGCTTGTTTACTTGGTCCATGGGATGTTTGTTTTCGTGAACATTTTATAAAATTTTGGGTATCATTTCCATGTATCGTTTCATATCATGAGCTTGTCTTTCGTCGGTTATTTGGTTCATAAGGTTAAGTTTTAAGTAATTGTCTTGTTTGTTCACAGAGGTCGGTCCGATTCCCGAGGAGCAAGTTCCTTAGTCTTCTCTCGTACTCTATTTTATCAAGGTAAGGTTTTCTTATCATATTTAAAGGTACATATGACCGTATGTGATTTTTTGCTCAAAACCTATATTATATCTATAGTTTTCAAGAGTGCAAATATTTTCATGAAATGCTTTGACATGTATTGAAATGATTAAAATGTTTTGGCGAGAAATGCACGTACTATTGTATTGTTGGACCCGGGAAAAAGTGGGCTTAGACACCGGCACGACATCGGGCCGTCAGGCAACCCCTTAGCACTTAGTACCCTTTGAGAGTCTCTCGCGCGATTGATGAGACTGGACCAAAATGAGCTATGGGCCTAGTTTATTATTATTTTAATTTATATTAATTATTGTTATTTCTTTCCTTAGTTACGAAACCCTAATTTTGTGAGGGATTAAATAGTTATTTACAATGTTTTAGAGGGGGAATTTTGAGTAGTGAATAGTTTTCTTGTGTCATTACACAAGAACTTTATGGATACTTTTGCGATCACATCAATTGGTATTAGAGTAGATTACGACATATCAACGCTTCGCTCAGAGCTAGCAGCGATCGTATCAATGCTTCGCTCAACATATCCAAGGCAACTGATTGAGAATGATTGGATAGCTTGAAGATTTCCTTGCAGGAAATCAAATCATCGGTGCAACAGATTTCAGATCTGCTGGCATCGCAACATCAGAAATATAGGCGAAAGGGGTCTAACTAGGGGTGTTCATAAAAACCAAAAATCGAAAAACCGAATCGAACCGACCAAAAATTGAACCGAACTGACCGAAAGGTGTTCGGTTCATTTTTCGGTTTGCCATTTTCAGAATTTTAGTTTTTTAGTTTTTTTGGTTCGGTGGCCCAGTTAAACCGAACCGAACTGAACCGAAAATTAAAAAATATATAAATATTTTTTGTCCCTTTATATCTTTCCCTCCCCAAATGGCCCAAAGCCCCAAACCCTTGAGGCTTAGGCCCACTTACCTCTTCAATTTCACACAAAAGCCGCAACCATTTAGATGCTTCCTCACAGAAAAAGCAACTGACCATCCCCTCCCTTCTCCAGTGAGCAGCAGTCGGTACCACACGAATCCGATGCAGAGCCTCCTCCTCACAGCAGCGCCACCTCACAGTCTCCTCCTCCCTTCTCGGACACATAGGTACAACACACACAAATTCCTTCCCTTATGTGTGTTTTCTGGATCTGGGCGTACTAGATTTTAAAGTGGATAAATGTTTTTAATTTTTTGATACTATGAAAACTGAAAGGAGGCTTTAGAGAAGCAACCATTGTTTCTTTGGATTCTTGCCTCTACGTGTGTGAATGGAATGAAGTTTGTTTTTTTTTTTCAAATTAGATTTTTTTTTTAATTTCTAAAATTCGGTTTTCGACAGAAAACCGAAACCAAACCGAAAAAATTCAATTAAAACCGAACCGAACCGAACATGATTTGGTTCGGTTTCGGTTTGAGCTTTTTGAAAATCGAAAGTTTGGTTAACCGAACTGAAATTTCGGTTCGGTCAAAAAACCGAACCATGAACAGTACCCCTAGGTCTCACCATTATAGATCCAGAAAAATTAGTGGTACCAATGATACCAGTGCCCCACCCCACGCAGGTACCAGACAGATTTTAAAGCCTCAACAATATGGAGGGATACCGAAACAACTCGAGTTGGAATCGGACCCTTTCGATGATGAGATAAAAGATGTCAACCCATTTGTAATGAGATCGAAGATGTTGAGCCCGTCTATGATGAGACCGAAGACGACGAGCCCATCTATGTAATAAAGGAAGAGACCCAAATCTATTGATTACATAATGGCATAATCAGAAGAACTTTTAGTTGTGACGTAACCAAAAGTGACCTTATGGGATCAGTGTCGCCAACCGACCCTTCTTATGCAATCGCAGCATGACTCATTCAGTCGGTCAAGGGTGGAAACACATGATAGACTGATACTACGAAACAATTGCCTTGTGGTACCAAAGGATGAGAATTTGTGCACTCAATCCCACAAGAGGCTTTTTTATCTATTTATAGGGGTAAGAAGGACAGAAGATGTATCCCAATAAGTAAGAGCTTACAATGTGTGCTCAGGAAGTAAATTTGCTAGTTGCAGATAAAAGAAATAATATATATATATATATAACATAATAAGTATATATAATATTTTTTAATTTAAATTATAAGGGTTCGCGAGGCGGCTCGCGAACCTAAAATTTAGAAATAAAAAGTTCGAATTTGATTCGTGTAGGCTACGAATTGAGCCAAAGTTCGGTTTGGGTTCAACAATCTCGAATTTGAAAACGAACCGTTATTGATTCGATTCGTTAGGCTCGCGAATGGACTCATCTCGTTTACATCCCTATGTGAAACCTATGAGTTGCTCCATATAAATGTCTTTACCAATGTCTCCATTGAGAAAGATAGTTTTTACATCCATTTGTCATATCTCATAGTCATAATATGTAACAATGGCAAGCATAATCTGAATGGACTTTTGCATTGCAACTTGTGAAAAAGTTTCATCAAAGTCCACGTCTGGCCTTTGAATGAACCCTTTTGCAACTAGCATTACCTTATAGGCTGTAATGCTTCCATCAACTCCAAGCTTTCTCTTAATGATCCATTTGCAACCTATGGGTTTGACCCCATCAGACAAATCTATCAAGGTCCAAACTTGGTTGGGGTTCATGGAATCTATTAGACTTCATGGCTTATTTCCACTATTCAGAGCCAGAATCTGACAGTGCCTCCTCATATATTAAAGGATCATTATCCTTTTCAGAGATTTTATGAAAAAATCCATACCGTAGGCTCTCCGGCTGTCTATGAATGCGTTCAAAACACCTTAGAAGAGGATTTTCATGTGTATCAAAATTCGTGATTGGTTATGGGATATCGAAATGGGATGTGGGCTCCATGGATGGCGTGGGTTCATCTTGTACTTCTTCTAGTTCTATAATCTTGCCTTTCTTTCCTTCAAGGAATTATTCCTCTAGAAAAGTTGCATTTCTCGAAACAAACATCTTTTGTTCAGATTGGTCATAGAAGTAGTATCCTATGGATTCCTTAGGAAAACCTATAAAGTAACATAAGTTAGACTAAGCTTCTAACTTATCTCCCAATGTCCTCTTCATATAAGCAGGACAACCCAAAATTCTTAAGTAAGAATAACTAGGGATTTTACCATGCCATATTTCATAGGACGTTTTAGGGACAGATTTACAGGGAACAAGATTCAAAATCTTGGCTGCACTTTCTAAGGCATAACCCTAGAAAGAAGGCGGCATGTTGGTGAAACTCATCATGAAACGAACCATATCAAGTAGGGTTCGATTTCTTCTCTCAGAAATTTCATTAAGCTGAGGAGTTCCCAGAGGGGTCTACTAAGAAATAATCCCATTATCTCTGAGATGACTAATGAATTCTTAACTAAGATACTCTCCACCTCGATCAGATCGAAGTACTTTAATTTTGTGACCAGTTTGGTTCTCAACCTCATTTTGAAATTCTAAGAATTTCTCAAAAGTTTCAGATTTATACTTCATGTTAGGACTAGTGCCCTTAAAGAAACATTTATGCTTTACTATTTCCTTGTAAAATCACAAACAATCTTTGAATAATAAACGAAATGATTTTGCTCATAGGCAATCATTTTTTTATATGCTTATTATATGTGTCGAGTACATATGGGTCATCACGTGTATTGTACACGTGTCCTAAAATCGTGGTTCATGCATGTGGAATACTCCACACACGAATTCTTTTAGAATTAATTAATTAAATATAATTAATTAATTTAAGTCTTTTAATTAATTTTGAATTAATTGTTAAGATATATTTGCTAGGAAGAGTGCCCAGAAAGTAATTAGTGCTTTACTTATTCCTTGTAAAATCACAAACAATCTTTGAATAATAAACAAAATGATTTTGTTCATAGGCAACACTTCTTTATGTGCTTATTTGTCTGTTAGGGTAGACTTTATATTTGCATGTTTT
>JBBMKE010204077.1:0-14918 GCA_037834125.1 Lippia alba | reverse complement strand
CTTAAGTTACTATTCATCCTAAACCGTAGGAATTTACCGGGACCTATTTACCTATCCAATGTTGGGTTCATATGAATTCTTATGAAATTTTATGAATTATGGTATCATTCCCAAACCCTAATTCTCATTAGAACTCCCGAGTATCTAAAACTGGCCGAAAAACCCTAATTTTGCCCTAAATTGTACATTTTCGGATTTTAACGTTTTCTCTATTCAAACTTATAGCCATATCGATCCCAAATTTTTTATATGAATTTTAAGACCTTTTTCAAGTCTTAGTTCAAACCCTAGCTCATTTTATAAATTTTTCCATATTTTCCCCATTTTCTTAAAAGTACTATTTTCGCCCGAAAACTAACTTTCAAACCGTATGACTTTTGCTATACAATATTATACTCAGAACGACCCTAAAATTTTTCTAAGCATCATGAACTCTTTTTCAGAAATTGAATCAAATCCTAACTCTGTTTTATGTAATTTCTCATATTTTTCGAAATTCTGAATGTTTACTACTTAAAATGTAGACGTTTAAACGTTTAAAGTTTATAATCATCAGAAAGCTCTTTCAATCCTCTTTCTTATGCAAATTTCTCCATTAAAAACTCAAACCTAGAGATTATACTAAAAATTTCTTATTAATTTCACCCTAATTTAAATTTATTTTAATTAGGGATTTATTACATATGTATAAGAATACCTAAGCACTTACCTCACATATACACTTAACAATACACCCCAACACCCTATATTATACACCTAGCCACCCTAAACCTCAACAAACCAGCCTAAAAATCCTCTTAATTTCATGGTATCCCCTAATTTCCAACTATAAATAGCCTAAGAGAGCAAGATAAAAATCACACCAAAAATCCTCACTCTCTCACTTAGGTCTCGACATCTCTCTCTCTCTCTCTCTCTACGCTCAAGGTATGCTTTTCTTTTATCATTTCATGCTTTATATTATGTTTTTAATACATTATGAATTATGGTAGCCTTAGATTTAATTAAATTACGCTTTAGGAATTTTATTTTTAATATATATGCCGTTTATGATAGTTTTAGGAATAATGTGAGTACTTATATGCATTTAATTTATTTTAATTCATGAATATTATTATGTGACAGTAGGAACATGTAATTAAATAATTATGGTCTCATTAGATTAAATTCATGCCAAGAACAATTTATTTAGAACTAATTTATGAAATAGATGACTAATTATGCTACATTTACCTTAAATCCTATGATATGAACATGAAATTTAATAGGGATGATCATGAAATAATAAGAAAACATTCATAAGTCTAAGAACATATTCTTGATGTTCATAAACCCTAATGTGCACGTGTGAACTAGTGTGTGTGTGATTAATTTTGTGTTATAAATTGTTTAATTTTTAGAAAATTGAATAGTAAATGTTTTCAATAGTAATTTTGACTTTTTGGTCAACACTTAGGCTGATAATTTCGAAATTAATTATAAAATAATTACAAAAATAGTTTTGGAATTTTTAAAGAAAGATTTTACCCGAATTTTCCAAAATAGTTAAATTGTGAACTATTTTCAAAATGTAACCTACATTGCCTAATTAAAACTTATAAATTGCTTTAAAATTTATAATTAGGATCATAAATTGACTAATAAATATTTGGCTGGCTAAATACCTCATAAACCCTAGTTTATTAATTAAATTCCCTTAAAATAATTAAATTAGGGTTTACCAACAATTCTTTAACGTGTTACATATTATGTTCCTTATGTGATTCTTTGATAAGAATATTAAGATCTTAGTTCTAAGACATTAGTAGTATTACTTTCAGGCGACAGTAGGATCGAGGAGTGGAATCCACACTATTCCACTTAAGTACCGGATTTAGGTGAGGATAAAACTATTTTCAACTGGAATCATGCCTATACGTATAAATACTTATAAAATGATTTCCAAACTTATTATTATTTGATTTTCCTACTTATACATATTATTACAATATCATACACCTCTTTATGAGGAAAATATCTTTAAGTCAGAATCAGGAACTTACCCGGACATTATATATTTAGTCCTACTCTTATTAAGAACTGATTCTTGACTACACAAGTAAAATATTTACATCCTTATTATTATGGGCCCCGGAGGCACCCCGTAGAAGTAATCACTCGGAAGGTATCGGGCCGAGGGTGGTTATTATACGGACCGCCACTTACACTCTTAGTCGTGGTTTAGCTGGAGGTTAGTTACTCTACGCTCAAGAGCTTATTGGAGACACCCTCCCGGGAACGTATTTCCCACTTATTACATTATATCGTCTCTACGGTTTGATCCCCTATTGACATAGGAGTAGCGGAGTATTATCATACTTGATTTTATTAAAGTATCGGTGTCTTGATCAGCCCGTTACTGTTTTACAGATATTTATGGAGTTCGGGTGAAAGGGCCTTACTTGCGGGCCATACAAATTCTTTATTAAACGGTTTATATTTCAAAATATTCTCACATACCCTTATCTCTTATTTAAACTTATAAACCATATCTTATTTGTTATATTCTATTTGAAATTGTTTAGATCAAGAATTTATTGGTCATATACTCATATCACTATCGATACCTATAAATATTAATACTCCTCACTTAATCATTTTGATTAACTCCTCGCCTATTTTAAAACGCATGGTTTCAGGAACTACCGCTAGAGGTATCTTCAAGTAGATCAGAACTTATTTCAAGGTTGCCTAATTCCGAGTATATCCATTCCTCAAAATAATTATTCGCGTATTTTACTCCAGTATCCCAGCACTTACTCCTTTTTGTGTCAGTTATTTCATTCTATAGAATTATAATCTATCACTATGAGTCATCATCCCAGTTTATTTATAAAGATTTAAATTTCTTTACCTCCCGCTGTGTGATACCTCTTGTCTTATTTAAATATCAGTCAAACCGTTCGCCGTAGTATTTTTTGAGTGTAGGTCTAACCTCCACTTTGGGAGTATTACGGTGTGGGGATTGTAGTTCTAGGGGAGGTGCTACAATGAGGGTGCTTATTTCTATAAGTAAGTTCACTGAGGTGCCCCGTGTGAGAAGATTCCTAAATGGGAAATGAAGTTTCTATTTCAGGAAATAGAAACTTCCAAATTAGGAAATATCTCACGAGTCATTGATGTGATTAATTGATCCTTTGACTAAGGTTCCATCTCACTTTATGAGTTAACTTTGTAGTCTTAGGTATAAGATTTAAAGGGTGTCGCCTTTAGACAACTGATTCAAGGCTTATGTTGGGGCTACACAAGTGATTCATTGTGACGCCCCGATCGTTCGGACGTGCAAGTATGATGTGTGTGACCGTAATTGTGCTATTTAAATTCGTTTAATTATGTAATTACGTGATTTATTTCATTATTACTTGAGATATCTGTTAATGTGACTTACTTAACTAAATGAATAATGTGCGTATGATTAAATTGTTCGCGTGCCGTTTCTTTGCGCATTAAATTTGGAATTTTATGGAATTTGAGCGTTTGTTGGATTTGCGTGTTTTAAATGTGTGCATGAGTTCGTGAAGTAAATTTGGGATTTATTTGGCATACATATGCATCTCATTCTAAGTTAGTGACGAAAAGGGGGTTAACGAGCAGTTAACGCACCTTTTGTCCGACATGCATATCTTGAGCTTGAGAATTTGTATTCGAATTCTGTCACCTCCATTAAGCTCGAATCGACGATTTGGACTCAATGGGCCTAGCCTCTTATTTTTATAAAATCCCAAAGACTTCCAAAATTCAACCGGAACGAGCCATTATACGCTAAAACGACCATAAATGAACCGTAAAACACTCACGTACCTACCTAACGACCCTATAGACCTACTCCCTCTCTCTAAACCCCACTTGGACACTCTCTCTCTATCTCTCCCCCTCATCAGCCCCAACCGAGCCCCCTTTCCCCGCACTTAACATTTTCCCATTTTCAACCAAAGAAAGAAAGAAGAAGAAGACCCCAACTTCCAAGACTCCATTGTTGCCCCTCAAGCTCAAGAACACCCACACTTTCTTAATAATTCTTCAAGGTGAATATATATTGGAATTCCTTGTCTTCTTGTGATCATTTTCATGTAATTATTGCAAGCATTATCCATGAGTTAAGCATGAGTGGGAAATTAGTGAATAGTGAAGGGTTTGGGTGCCAATTTGAATTATTGTACTTGCATGACTCTTGATGGGTTTTAATGCTTCCATGTTGTTCCTTGAATGTGTATTTATGATTCTAGAGGTGTAATTCACTTGGTAGTTAGCTAGGTCAATATTTGCCATTAATGCATTTATGAGGTTTTGGGTGAGTTGGGAATCTCTTACACTTCTATGGATTTCTTTGACTCTATATGCATCTATGATGATCCTTGTTGCCAATCTTTGGAGTATTTATGGATTCTTTGTTGGGTAATGGTATGAGGGAAGGTTTTGCCTTTTATGCTTTTGATGGGTTGGAATGGAAATGCATGAATTCTTGGCTTGATGCTCTAAATGTGCTAGATATGTGTTATATGAATGATTCCTATCATGAGTGAAGGTTTTAGCTTGGTTTTACCCCTTGAAGCTTTGATCCCCCTCTTTCCCATATTGTACTTGTTGGTATATTGAAGTATGAAGTGTGTATTTGAGTTCTTATGCCAAGAATGTGGTTATTTGATCCCATATGCTTTCATATAAGCCAAATTGTCTTAATTGTGCCTTTATGACCTTTTTGCTTGAATTATTGGATGAATGCACTTGAATTTCGTTTCTTGAATACCTCTTAATGCTTTGTTATGTTTATGAATGAGTTTATAACTTTATGGAAGTGTATGGAATGAATTTGAAGTGTTCTTGCATGTGGAAAGGTGGTTTTGGCCGAATGTATGTTAAGTTTTGAGTTGTGTAGGGTTTCCAATGACCGTTGGAATTTTGGCCATGGAGACCCACGGTTGTTAATATGAGGGTGCACATTGAGTGCTACTGCATCAGATCAACAACCGTTGGTTTTCAAGGCATGAAGATCCATGGCCTTTGATCTCTTGCAGTAGCTCTCAGCCGTTTTCGTGCCTTATTTTCGCTTTCTTCTTCGCTCGTATGGACTTCTCCCACCCCTATCATGATCCCAATGTGTTCTTAGCTTATGAATGTGTGTGATTTGTTAATTATGTGGGATTTATGCTCCATATTGATATGATTCATGGAGATATATGCTTGTATGAACCGAACGCATGAAAGAATGAAGGAAATGATCGCATATGAACCCTTGGATGCATTTATTGTGCACATGAACTTCTTCATTGCATGAAATCTCTTCTTATGCATAGCATGTCATACTCATTTCATAGCCGAGCATCTTAAGTGGTCATTTGTGTCTCACTTCACTTTTCTTGCACAGATTCGGGTTCTCTCGAAGACGAGGCCGGTCCTTGAGGCTTTTCTTCTTCTTTTTGGCTTACAAGGTAGGTTTCTCTACTACTAGTTAAATGACCCTAATATAACCCCATGTGAAACGTTTTGATACTAAAACTATGTATGTATATAGAGTCATTTTCTAGAGTAAATGATTGCGAACATAAAGCCCTTGTTTTATAAACCCTACCTAAGTTTTGGCGAGAAAGAACGAATGCACAGACTGGGGCCTAGGGGCTTAGTGTGAGTGGCTAACCAGGGAGACAAGGGCCGACGGGGATCCCTCATACTAGTCCCACCAATGAACGACACAACCAGACCTCGTTGGAGATAGCAAGGGATGGCCGCTGAGTGCCATTTAGGGATTCATGTACCCCTCTTGGTTAATGCATGGGTGGCTGGGCCTTGCAAACCCGACAACCAAATCGGAGGAAGAAGGGTAAATTTTATGTATGTGCACAAAAAAAAGAAAGAATGCAAGAAAGAAAGAATGAATGAATATTAATTAATTACACGAGGTGGTGGAAGGAGACTTATGCACGCCCCCCCCGCCGGAACTATAATGACCTAATGAAAATGATAGTTATAATCCCCTTTGTTGATTTCTTTCTTCACCCACTTAGAAAATACTTGGAAAACCTCACTCGGAATTATATCGTGTGTGGCACCCCGGTTCTCCGATCGACTGAACCGGCGCCACACGTTGATTTCTTTGTGTGCTTTAATTGTTTAATTTACTCTTTCCTGTTACCTTCTTGCCTTTTTCCGTGACTTCATTCGTTGCAAGACCCTAATTCTAACTTTTCAAGAGTTTAGGGGCCTTTTTGCAATTTTCTCTTTTGGGGGTCTTTTGGTCATTTTTTACGGACGAGAGTCCAATCCTTTTGACCTCTCCAGCTTGTCCGGGGTGATGAAAGGAGTCTGTAGACTCTAAGTTTGCCCAATTCCGACTTCGTTTGCTCGTTCTGCGGCCGTTTTACTCGTTCGAATTCGGATCAAATATCTGGATATCCTCCGTCGACCAATCACAAGGTGCCACACAGTCTCTCTCTTCTCAGCTCTCTCTCTCTCTGCGCAACTCAGACCCGTTACATAGACCCGAGTGTATAATTTCACGCACAACTCCAACTTCTTCGTTTCTCTGCGGATTTCAACGATCCAATAGTAGAAATTAATCATCTCGACGACGCTGACTCAACCATACCAAGATCGAGACCTGAATCGCGGCGGTGGCAGAGAAAAATGGAAATTACAGTCGCGGCCCTGGGTGATGGCAGCCGCGACCTTCGCCGACAATTTTCGCCATCTCCGGCAATCCTCCGGCGACACGCGTCGCCGATGGCCGAGCACGCGCCGGCTAAAGACAACGACGCGGTGGCGCGTCAATGTAGCGGTGGCGTTCCGCCGCCTCCGGCGACTTTCTCTGACGACCAAGGGTGGTTTCCGATGTTTTCCAGCCTCCTGAATCCATTTCCGGCATTAGTTTGGGCTAAATCGCAGCGGAGATGGCGGTTTTGGGGTGGCAGCGGTGGCGCGACTTTGGTGGTGGAATTGGAGCTTTTCCGGCGACATTTTGGCTGAAGTCCCTTCATGAAAGTTGCTCAGAAGACCGAGACCAAGCTTCTCAAGGTGGCGGTGGCCTGAGAACCGGCCGCCGGCGGCGAACCGGTGGTGAGCCGGTCGGCCCTCTTTCCGGCGATATTTTCCGGCAATCAACATGGGGCTTTCGGAGTACTCGTTACGAGTTTTGCAATGGTACGTTCGAATTTCATTTTCAATGCGCGGTTTTTGTTTAATTTCTATTCTTGGCTTTGGATTTCGTATTCATTTTTCGTCAATGAAATTCCGTACGTTTGGTATTTTCTGAAATAGGTTGAGGGCTTATGTTCGTTAGGCCGAGGCATACGATCCTGTCCTTCTGGGGATTTTTCCGACCACTGGAGTACTATTCCGGCAATTATCAGCCCTATTCCCGCGGCTTCCGACATCAGTTTTCCGATGTTTCTTCGTTCAACGGGTTCCTTTCATCGTGATGAGTCCAACGCCACTTTCCATTCTTCAATCGGATGTCCGGTTGATTTATTGTGATTTTTGGAAGTAATTGTATTTATTTTCCGTTAATTGTTTAATTTGATATTGTACGTGCGTTGTTGGAGTTCTGAGTTGTATGAATGACTGAAATTATGATATGGTATTTCAAATATTTGGTTCTTGGGTTACTCAGATTTAATTGTCTTGTTGTGCCACTTTGTCCATGAGAAATGTCGTAATTAATGAAGTGTATTTTGTTTGGCAATTTGATATTGTTGTTAGTCTCGTTTCTGGCCTCTTGAATTTATGCCGTTGGTAATTGGAATATGTTAATTGAATCAACTTGAATTGGTTAAACTAAATTAATTAAGGAAACAAATATGGTTATTTTATTTTATAAAATTGGAACTTACCTTAATTAAGGTTTAACTTCTAAATTAAAATCTGAGTTAATATGTAACGTATGAAACTTGAATGGTACAATAATTTGTATGAAGTTCATAATATGCTTATATGAATCAATTGTACCTCTATGTGCGTACTGATATGAAACTATATGATATGCATTTTATTCCTGTCTTCTTTATTTGCATTAGTTGTGCACATAAATATGCATGAACGTGCAATATGAATTTATTGAATTATATGACGACTTGCTTTATCTAAAATGTTCATGCATTCAAATTCTGTTTTGATTGCATCTTTTAAGTGTTTGAGCAATTGTCGTGCGTCTCTTTGGTTGTTGGTTTGACTCTGAGTCTCATTTTTGGTGTACTCAGTCGTTCAGGGGTTCTTCTGCGAGGGTCTGTCAGCTATTTGAGTTTCGTGGGTTGAGTGTTTGGCCTTACACAGTCCACACTCTACTTTCTTTGAGGTGAGGTTTTAGGATTTTTATATTAGTTAAAGTGACCTACAACCCTATGTGCTCGTTTTCAGGCCTACATGTGATTATTCTATTCTATTTATATAATAGATATGTATTTATATAATATGTTTATAAATTTGTCATTTGATTAAAAGTTTTTGAACTATATGTACGAGCGTATGTAAGCTTGAAATGTTTTGCAACGAGGCTATTCTCCAAACCGTGTGTGTGACACCCCGCTCATTCGCACGTACAGGTATGCAACGCGTGCGGGGTGCTACATCCTTAAGTGGTATCAGAGCCCCAGGTTGAAAAACTAGGGTTCAGTGTCATTTTGAGTCGGTCTAGGTCGTTCGACATAGGACAAATTGACTTAACTGTTGCATTCGCATCGAATTTGCTATGTTTTGTACTTGAATTTCTTTATAACTTGTTGATTTTACTACGTGTGATGCGTTGCATTTCATGATTGTAATTTTTTTAACTTGCTAATGTGCCATATTCATACACTAACCGGCATGCATATATCTCTTTAGTAGCTATGATATTTTCAGGATGTCACCCTCACACCACTACAACCAAGAACTATCTTGTGTTGAGATGCAACCAATGAACCCAATGGCAACTATATATATCGAGACTTTAGAATTTTTGATCCGCCCAAAATTTCGTGAAGGAGACGGTATTCAAGCCGAAGAACGGATATCCAAGATCCAGGGTATTTTGGGGTGTGGACGTGTAACTCTTAAGATAAGGCTCACCTTACTACATTACTACTTCAGGAGAGATTTGGCTCATATGAACCTTACATTATGGGCAACGAAGAAGTGAAGATAAGATGTTTTATGAAAGGGCTTCGGGGTAAATTCAAGAAAGACTTAAGCGCGGAGGATACAAGTGCTTGGGATAAGGCCACAACCAAGGCTTTGAAGATTGAGAACCGAAAATTAACAAGAAGAAAAGAAGAGGATGTGGAACCAAGATGTAAAATAGAACTTCGCTCTAATCTTCAAGTGGGAAAAAGGTTTCTAAATCTGGGTATCTAAGCCAAAAGGAAGAGCCATGGAAAGAAAGGTCGGGGACTTTTCAAGAACAAAGGAAGAGCCTCAACCGTGCACATATTGTGAAGGAAATAACCACGCCTACAAAATGTGTTGGGATCGATCAAGAAGGTGCTATGCTTGTGGGTCAAAGAATCAAAAGGTATCTGTATGTGATCAATCCAAGGCTAACAAACCATGGTAATGAAGTTAAATGCTCCAAATTGAGCACCAACAAGAGTTAGAGGTGTGAGGTATTCGCATTCATGGCATTTGCATACACGACATATTTAATTAATGCTTTGTTCTTTATCTTTAATTGTTTGTACTAGTTGGAGCATCCTATGTGTTTAAATGTTGAATATGTGAAACCTCCCATTTGCACTTTAACTTTGCACGCATAGTTGATGTCTTATTTTAGCTAGACTTTTCTCCTCACAATATGAGAATGATTTGATGGAGAACTATGAAGATTGGGGGAATGAGAGAAGTCGGTTGGGAGATCTTCGAGTAAGGTGAAGGTGAGGAATCTTCATAAGAGAATGAAGGCTAAGGAAGTGATTCGGAACCCTCGGGTAAAGGAATGATTAGAAATTAACTACCCGAAACAGGAAATTTGAGCAAGCTCAACTTGGAAATTCGGTGATGAATCAAGAAATGATGCTGTAGATGAGGTTATTAAAAAGTACAAGAAAAGGGTTGTATGAAGCTACATAGATGCAAGGAAGTGCAAAGGGTATTGAAGAGATTCATGAAAAAGCAATTGCTATATATCATATAAATTTATGAATATTCAATGAGCTACTTTAATGGAAATGAAATGTCGGGAAACTTCTCAAACGATACAGCATCAGCAAACTCAACTCGAACCCAATACAAGCTTGACTTGGAACTTGGAAGAAATATAGGTCGACTTAGGATTTGAAGCACTACGATACCCTTCATGTGACCGAGACTTGATAAAAAAGGAATTTGCAAGAAAAAAATTTTGGAAGATTTTGTTCGAGTTTTCAGAACCCCGAGAGTTGGAAGAAAGGAAATTATCATGAGAAAACGAGGCTGATCCTCTTTCAAGACACGTATGAGCAAGGGAATGGAGTTAAGAGGGTGCATTTGCCTTGTTGGTTTGGGATCAAATTTTTAGGACCTTAACGAATGATCAAAATTCGGGAAGCTTAGTCTTGGGAATAGGAATAAGGTTGAGACATTGAGTATTGAGAATGATGACAACATCTGGTCCATGGGTTGAACAAAGAAGCTAGAAGGGAGTATGGAAGTCGAACGGTTCAAATTGGTCAAATCAAGAATAAGACCAAGAGAACACTTAAGAACTGGAAACTAGGATCGAAGAAACTATTAAAGGTTCACCTATTATCGGGAAATGAAGCCGAGGTTATTAATCAAAATGGAGGTTACAACGAAACTATCTAGGCAATATCACTCACCATGCTTGAATGAACAAAAGAAATCCCGGGCAACGATTCGACCCTCTCGAACTATAAGATTTCAACACTTCAGTGAATGGTACGCTTGAACATGCATATCACGTGCATCATGCATCCTTGAAATTTGTTCATACTTGTTTTATTGCCCTCTTGTTTTCCTTGTGAGTGGCTTTGTGAGATCGGGAGATTCTTGGTGAGTTGAGGGTCGAGCTTTGCAACGAAGTCAAAAAGCCTCAATTTGAAAACTTTGATGTGGTGAAGAGGGTTCAAATGTTTGACACTCCGGACCTTAGATCGTGGTGAAGTAGATTTAGTTAGGGCTTGGTGATGGAACGGCGTGGATGCGTTAACCACGCCAATCTACAATACTGAGCTTGAGAGTTGACTTAATTGAACTCAAACATTGAGAGTTAAATCTGTTAGACCCTGTTTATCGTGCGAGATGACCGAGCAATTCTTATGACCGGATCAATTAGAAGATTTAAACCCCTTGTGCTTGAAGACCTTACTGAGCTAACCCTCGTCGGGACATCATGAACCTCGAACTTGGGTGAATACGGGAAGTTGTTCGAGCTTGATACTCGAACAGTAGAACCTGGGGACCAGGTTCTCTTAAGGGGGAGATTGTGACACCCCGCTCATTCGTACGTATAGGTACGCAACATGTGCGGGGTGCTACAGTGTGTCTTCAAGCTAGCTCGGGATCTAGATGACATGGCGAGGTACGCTTATAGCATATGCTAAGTTGCAAGGTATGGTATGTCGATCAGGTACGTAAGTTACGTTTTATTAAGTTATTTTAAGTATGTTAAGCGAGGTATGCCCTGAAATATGGGATTATGTTATGATATGATATGTTGGGCCCCGAGAATTATAGGTAAGGACACCCGAAATAGCAAGGGCCGTCGGGATAAGCTTGTGCATGATTCCCATTTGTGGTGACACGCGCGAATCCAGGAGGTTGGTGAGGCGTGAAGCTTCGAGCATGTTGTGGGATCGCTACCCCCGTGTATACGTATGTAGGTGGAGAGGGTTTGATTCCCGATCACCATGACGTTGAGGATGGATTGATTTATGTTATGTTCAGTTTTGATAAGATATGGAAGTTGGTGTAAACCCGTACTCGTTGGGTATAAGTTATGTTGTGTTACATTGATTATAAAATGGGATAGGATCTTTCCTTAAGCTTTATTATGTTATGTTTTGAATACGATAAGCTTAAGTTTATGTTTATTTCGAATATGATAAGAATAATAACAGTATAGAGTAAATTTGGTTTGAAAATGGTTTTGGTTTGTAAAACCCTATTCCCGATTCATAATCTCTTGTTTAATATGTGCTCTGCTCCTTATTATGTATAGTATGAGTGTGTTAAGCCCCCTAACTCAGTCAAGACGTTGGACTGATCCCTCTCATTTTCCCCCCTTAGTTGCAGGTGCTGGTTTTGGTTCGTGCTAGGTGGTTTCGGGTTGAGTCTTTTGTTCTGTGTGCGTCAGTGGTGTCCTTTGTATTCTGTTATGTATTTCATTCATTATGTTCGTTCATGTTGTAAATTGGGTATTGTATGTTTAGTTAGTGGCCGTGTCGGCATTCTTGTATATTTAAATGGCCTTTACTGGGCTTTACCTTTACGCTTTAAAAGAGGCCTGTGAGCCCAAGTCTGCATGTGTTTCGAACGTTTTAATTCCTGCCGGCCCGTGGCCATTGCATGTGGTAGTGTTGATTGTTTTGTTTGGGTATGGAAGTTTTTAATATCCCGTATTTTCGTATCGCTTCCGCACTTTGGGTTTTGCATATTTCTTTGTACGGGGTCTATGTACCGCCTAGCCTAGGTTGGAATTTTCCGTTTGTCACCCGTTCGCTTTAACTTGGTGCGTGTGCAGACTTTCCATTTTGTACACGTGTCGGGCCCTAGTGTGGGGGATGTGGTGCCTTACGTTCGGGGTGCTACATCTTTAAGTGGTATTAGAGATACCAGGTTCAGAACCGGTGCTCTGGAGTCGTGTCGTGTCGGTCTAGGTCGTACGACATAGGAATATATGTGCATTGCATCCTTCTGTTGTGGAATTTTAATTTCTGTACGTGGGTTCGCTTGAATTTATGTGATTGTGTGCACTTTATGACTTTGATTTTTGTAAATTATTACTATTGTGCTTTTAAATCGTAAATTACGTGTTGTATTTTCATTACTTAAGTGCTCCTAATTGTTTCGATAATTTGACATATCCACATACTAACCTGCATGCATAGATATATTTTCAATCTGAGAACCGCAGAGCGTTGTATCTAACTCAAATTGTAATCGAACGTGATGATTCTTTCCACTTCGACAAATTATGGGCAGAAGATCCTATGCTATCCTACCTTTACAAGAGACAAATGGATTTCTACAGAAATTCAACCTAAGGAATCAATGCCATCATTATGAAAATGGGTATTATGCCTTCATAGCACGTGCATCATGCATTAGAGTAAATTTTGATTAATTGAATGTTTGCTCTACGTACCTGACTGCTTTCTGTGCTAGATGTAAGTGCATGCCATTCACATCACTAATCCCGCACGTATTAGTTTCTTGGTTGTATTTAGGTGACTTCCTTTTCTGTTCCAACAAGCGCTGAAATTAGTGAAAGCTGCAATGGGATTGAAATTGGGGTTTGGAAAGATGCTTAGAAGCCACGAAAAAAGCGAAGAAACGATAAAAGAAAGCAACTGGAGATTCTAGACCAAACGACGGTCGTTGGTTTCCTCCCTTATATTTCCCGTGGCCGTTGACTCCTTCCAGAAACGTTGCACTATGCAGAAACCATTCCAACAACCGTGGAAAACCCATAACAAAATCCCAACGGTCGTTGATCCCTTCCATTGCCCAAAACCTATCTTTTTCACGCAAAAAGGCCAAGAAACTCTAGATGGCGGTAGTGTGGTTGCTGTAACTGGGTTATTTATCGACAAGGACACGTGGAGAAGAATTTCAATCCAACCTTCTTCTCGGCTAAACAAGAGACCTCTTGATCATCAAAGTGCCTTTAGACTATATGCTCTACATACTTGGAAGTTCTCGGGGGTATCCTACCTTATAAGAATACCATAATTTCTAAGTTTGGATGAGGTGAGGAAGCAATGAGGAGTCAAGACTATTATATCATTCGAGGATTCTCAAGTAAAGGATGGGTTATTGCAAAGACGTCAACAGGGGCGGCCAAACTTGTACTAAAGGAGAAGATGGATTAGATAACCTACAAAATTTTGGGCTATGAGGACATCGAAGGCTAACTCCGCCAAATGATGAAAATGGGAGCGTCGATCCAAATGTTGATATCAAAGCTGGATTGCTTATAGATCCTCTCTATTTATCTCTTCACAATTGTTATGAGAGACCTTGCTGTTGAAAAGAAGATAATTCCAAACCATTGAGTGAGTTGATTCAAGACCACTTGGGCATCTGAGGAATTGAGGGAAAGCGAAGGGAATGCAATTATGAACGGAATTGGAACTAGGATCAACTAGGGATTTGAATATCCCTTCAAGTTAAAGAAATTGTCAGCCTCGGGTCCACTACTACAGTGAACGGTACATTGAGCATTCATGACATTTGCACACATGCATTTCATAAGATACCTTATTTAATTCAGTATGACAATGTGCACTGCTTGCTGTTGCTTTGATTGTAATTATGTGGCTAATTAATTTAATTTTTGTAACTTGATATCTACTGTTGTTGTGGTTTTGTGAATTGAATGGATTATATGCTTGTGTGAATTATTCGTGCTTCTGTGTTTAGACTCTAATTGCTCACTGATCCTTCATGTTGGAAAAACAGAATCAGAAAAGCAGCGGAATTTAAAAAAATTTCCAACAAAAGGACCGAGGCTCGCAATTGTGAATCCGAATTCGTAGTGTTAGAAACTTACTTTTCTAAATAATCTTTCTTGTAGGGTTACAAGCCACCCAAGAACGCTCTTCTCGCGGCTTGACCCCTCTCTTTAGAAAAGCTCGAATCTTTAAAAACTTCTGACTTGAAGCTCTCTAGAGATAGTCTACCAACTTGACTACAATCTAACTAGTAAGGATGCTAGTTCTCTAGTTAGTGTTTAGGCTTAACCTAGGGTTTGTTTG
>JBBMKE010203967.1:0-14919 GCA_037834125.1 Lippia alba | reverse complement strand
CTCTTGGGTTCCACAATTTAATAACACATACAACATATTAATATATATAGTTGCCTACTTAGTGTTATTTTTCCAATGTGGGACACAATTCCCAATGTACATTTTCCAAACAACTCTTGACATGCCTTTGTACATTTATTGATTAATTCTCCAACAATTAATCATGTTCGTATGTGACATATTCAACAAATACACATTAATAATTTAATATAGGGCAATTTACATCTGATTACCCTGCTATTTGGGGTAATTACAAAGTAGTCCATCTGTTTTAAGAAATTACAATATAGTCCCTGTAATAACAATTTAATTTGTGATCCTTAACGGACATAGTGAATATACTTTAATACCCTTGACAATATAAATGACTATATGTAAAAAATATCACTAATATTACAAAAACATCCCTGAATATTACTTATTCTAACAAAACGCCCCTTCCAATTTGTACAAACAACAATGCAGTCCTTGGGAATCCTAACGGCAGGTAGAGACTACTAACGGAACATAAACAGCAAGGACTATATTGTAATTTCTTGAAACAGATGGATTACATTGTAATTACCCCAGATAACAGGATAGTCAGATGTAAATCGCCCTTTAATATATAAACTTTCGCTTGTGTGAATGTGTGTGTTTGAGAGAGAGAGAGAGGAGAGAACCTGAGGGAGCGAAAGCAGGAAGTTCAGCACTTGTGGAGCAAAGAATATCAACAGCGTTTAGCTGAAATAAAATTATCAAAACCCTCGGTTAATTACCCAAAGTTTTAATTAATTAATTAATTATATTGTCAATCCTCTAGCAAAATCCTAAGAAAAAACACCAAAAATGAGGGATACCTGAAATGGCCTAAAATGCCAACTACAGCCATAGTCATTCCAGCAAAGTACGTATAGGTGTCGCCCACAAAAACCCAAGATGGATGCCTATAAGAAAGATGAAAAAGCAGTTTCAGCAGTGGCGGAACCAAAAATTTTATTTAGAGGGATCGATCAAAACATAATACTAAAGGGGATCAATTATTTATAATATTGACCCCCACTAGTATTAATTTTAACTTTGGTGAGGGGAATCAATAATAGAAAAATCCCTTAAATCAAGGGTGACACCACATACATAAGTGTGGGGTCAGTTGACCCCACTGAAAAAGAAAAAGATTATGTATTTATATTATTTTTTATATATTTTTATAATTTTTATTTAAAAAATAACTATTTTGACCCCCTTAAAAATTAAAAAAAAACTTGTATTGACCCCCTAAATTTAAAATTGATATAATTAAAAAAGTTCATGAACAAACAAACAAAAACAAATGTTCTATTAATGATACTCTAAAAAGAACTCCAAAAAAAAAAAATAGTTTTCTTCAATTCCAAAAAACGTAAAATCTAAAAATAAGGGTAAGTGATTATTTTTGTATTGTGCTTTCAGGAGTTTCTACAAGGGGATGAGCACAAAGATAGTACAGCGTGTCTTTGCTGTGCACATGAGGAGTGTCGAATACAGTATCCAACACAATAAAATAATATTTTTAGAAGAGTCCATACATCTAAACGACCACTGTTGCCGAAAAGATGTTACAACAGTTATGATTTAGATGAACCGAGCCAGTTCGCGAGCCGGTGGAGCCTAGCTGACTAAACTTTGAATTCGAATTCAAAAAGTTCGAGCTGAAGTCAGACCGAGCAAATGTTCGAACCGAACTCAAAGTCGAACATGAACCTTTTTATTCTTGTTCATGATTCGCGAGCCGATCTATTTTATTAAAAAAATATATACTATGTTTTATTTTTTTAAGATTATATTTTGGGTTCGAACTCGAGGTCAAGCTGCACCCAAATCGAACCGAACTCAAACTATGAAATGAACCAAACTTCGAATAAATAATTTGAAGTTCGTCGAACGCGAACCTGAACCGAGCTGAACAAATTCGAGCCAGACCTCGAGCCCAAAAAAAAAAGAGAACAGCGGTTCTGTTCGTATACATCCCTAGTTATACCTGCCTTGAAATTGATGTTTCTCTACCTCATTTTTTCTTTCTTTACTTTCTCTCACTCTTCCGCGAGTATAAATTTAAAACTTCAAATTAATTTATTACGTGTATAACACCGCGAGTGTGTGTAAAACTTCAGATTATCTTTTATTAACAGTTCAGTGTGCGTGTGTGAACCAACTGAAAGTGAGCTACCTTCGTAGCATTATTTACACATGGAGTTGCTTCTAGGGAACCACCATTCTTTTGTTCCAACCAGTTCCATTAAAATAACAAATGAATCAATCTGGCCTTGGATGGTTGACTTGTTCCTCATTGGGCTGCATAAAAGAGATCTTGTATTATTGATCAGTAAAATCAATGGAGAAGTATGCTGGTGCAGATAATAACCCAAGAGAAGATCATCTTGATGAAGTGAGAGTTATTGATGAGTGCCAAGATAGGGTTGATATCGTACCAGTGGAAGAATTTTCCAAACTTCTCGGACCTCCACCGAGAAACTGGCAAAAGGGAACACCAATTCATCGGCAAATGCATAGAGCGCAGCCACCATTCCGGCCGAAGAAGAGTCAGCATTTATTCAATCCTAGGGTGGTTTCCCTCAGACCTTACCACCATGGAAAACCAGAGCTCCGTCAGGCAGAGGAATTCAAGTACGTATGCCTGGATTGGTGTGCTTCGGGTTCTGAGGAGAAAAAATGCTTCTTCTTCAATAAGGTGCTTGAGAAGATAGATGAAATCAGAGGTTGTTATGCTGAAGCATCAATTCTTGAAGGGTATAACAATGAGACGCTGGCTATGATGATCCTTCGTGATGCATGCTTCATCGTGTATTATATGGACAGCTTTACAAATAAGGATAAGAGCAATAAGAACGTTTGGAACACTTGTCTCGGTGAGGCTTCAGCTGCTAAATTCACGGGTCAAGATATCATGTTGCTTGAGAATCAAATCCCATTACAGGTTGTAAAGCTCATAATCAGTTTACATTATGGGGAAGGGGATGGCACATATTCAATTGGCAGGTTTTTGGGACTGTGGCTCGGGACACGAGAAAAAATAAGAATTCCCGGAGAAGATAACGACCCTCCCCTACACCTTCTGGAAGCTTACTGGAGATTGCTGACGGAGGAACCACATAATGAAGAAAACCAAGAATCAACCTGCAGCAAACTTGTTTCCAACTTCTCATGGCCCAGATTCCTGGTGAGAGGAAAGGAGAAACATAAAGCAGCACGTCGCTACACATGTCTTTCAGCAACAGATCTAAAAGCCAAGGGCATCCGGTTCAGGCCGAGTTCTTCTTCTTATTCTTGCAAGGACATCAGATTTAGGCCTCATCTCTTCTACGGTGAAATTATACTCCAAATTCGTAATGTGTCTGATAGTACCCAAATCGGACTTTCAAACCTGATAGCATACGAACTATCTTCAGGTACTATGCCAAGAGAACCTATTGTGTTGCATTACACAAACTTCATGAAATCACTCATGGCAACCGCTGAGAATGTGAAAGTGCTGCAGGAAAATAAGGTAATGTCCAACATGTTGTCTAGTCACAAAAAAGTGGTCGAATTGTTTGAAGAGATCGACACATTTGGGTTTATGGATTTTGGTAGCTTCAATAGCGTCAGGGAGAGAATCGGAGAGCATTGTAGCAGCAAGGCCAAAACATGGTTGACTGATCTTATCCACACCCGGTTTGAGAGCCCGTGGACTGTTATAGCTTTGCTTGCTGCCACTTTTCTGCTTTGCCTTACCTTTCTGCAAACCTACTTTACCATCCGTCCTGCAAACTGAAACAATTTGATCACCAATTATTGTTGCAGCATGAACTCAACTCAAGATGACATATATCTTTTGGATTTTGTGAAAATATGATGTGTATTACAGGATAGTGTCTATGTGTGCTTGTTTTATCTAGTTTGCAAGAGCAGAATGCAGGAGGTGTGGCAATGTACACTTCATTTTTTCTTTTGAATATGTGTGCTGAATTTCTAATTTATACAGTTTCAAATATATACGTGAACAAGTGGTCAAACTGTTTCAAGAAATCGACACATTTGGTATAGTGAATTTAGGTATATTTGGAAATGTCAAGCAGAGAATAGGAGAGCATTGTAGCAGCAAAGCCAAAACATGGTTGGTCGCCGCCACCTTTCTTCTTTGCCTTACTTTCATACAAACCTACTTTACAATCCATCCTTCAAAGTTCAAAATGAAAATAAATTGATCACCAATTCTAGTTGAATGATGGTCTCACAATCGACATACATCCCTTGGAATTTGTGAACAAATGACATGTATTACAGGATAATGTCTATGTGTGGTCGGTTTATCTAGTTCGCAAGAACAAAATGCAGGAGGTGTGGCAGTGTACGCTTAATTTCTTTTGTATACGTATGTTGGCTTTCTAAATTACAGTTTCTTCAGGCTTTCAACTTCACTTCGTTTGATAAATATCATCCAACATTTGCTCAGAATTCTATCAGCCAAGATTCCAAAACGCAGCAATAAAGGATATTTTCTATCCAGAGGACCCAAATTTCCAGCAATTCCATCCTATTAATACGAACTCATTGAAAAATCAGTGGAATCACTGTAGCCCTACGTAATGAGGTAGCAATAAGGAAAACAGCCATATCAACTAATCCAGAAACTATTCCAATTTAGACCTAAAAGGCAAAACAAAAGCTATTCCAATAGAAAATTTTATGGCTCCAATTCTTCTATACAAAACAAAAATTATGGAAATAGTTTATCGGAAAAGGAGGAACTGTAGCTTCAAGTTCGTGTATGTCATCTGATACAAGCATAAACAACGGACAAAATGGCGGATTGAGTGCGTTTTCATCCAATTAGCGAGAGAAATAAGCGATCTTTCTGGCATAATTTTCCAAAAAATCACCCAACTCAGATTCTATAATCCAATCCGTCAATCTTCATACATTTCGAACTACAATCAATCGAGAATTCAAGCTATTTTCAACCATAGAACTCGAAATTGCACAGAAACACACACATACCTGCATATGCAAAGCGCCGAAATCGAATTGCGAAAGGAACGGTGTCATACGCGAGAGAGAGAATTTTGAAAAGATGATTTCTAGTCAGAATGTTCCCTTTTAATTACTCGCGCCAATTACATTTTTGTTATGATTTTTGCAATTTTGGTACAATATTTTTAAAATTAGACATACTTAATCTAATTATTTGTAAAAAAATTTAATTTTGATCTCATCCATCAAATAATGAAAGAAAAATGTATTTTTGTCATTTAATACAATTTGGGGGTAAAATTTATTTTTTTTTTCCAAAAGTTTACTTATTAATACTACATTTTAACTCCCTAAATCAACTTTAAAACATTACTCTGAATCACTTTCATACATGTAATGTGGTGCTAAAATGAGGTATTAATAAATAAATTTTACAAAAATACAAATTAATGAACGATAAATTTTTTCCCAAATTACAGATAACAATAAAAAAAATACATTTACCATCGATTATTTGACAGATAGTCCCACAATTAAAATTTTTTAAACCTAATGGAACTAAGTTTAATCTAATTTCAAATATATGAAATTAAAATCCGAAAATGCCTAATTTAATGAGACTAAAATTGTAATTTGCTATGAGAGAAACTAACAATAATAATATTAAATAAAATTTAGAAAATAAACATTAAAAGAGATTTCAATAAATATTTACATTTTATATAATACTAAAATCAAATGCTATTACATTTATTTTGATCATTTTAGCTTTGATTCAAACTTCTCCCAATGTCCACAATCCATTTCCTACAAGCCACACAATCTCCCTCCATATCCATACCCACACCCACAACCTTCAAGAATCTCGAGAAATGCTCAACAATGGCGGAGCTCAAGCAGCACCACGCTCAAATCATCAAGCTAGGCCTCAGCTCCGACAACGACGCCGTGGGGCGCGTCGTTAAGTTCTGCGCGCTGTCGCAATCCGGGGACCTGAACTATGCAGTTAAGGTGTTCACTTTATTGCCGCAACCAGATGC
Source organism: Lippia alba (assembly GCA_037834125.1). Taxonomy (NCBI): domain Eukaryota; kingdom Viridiplantae; phylum Streptophyta; class Magnoliopsida; order Lamiales; family Verbenaceae; genus Lippia; species Lippia alba. The sequence continues at coordinate 8,887 of JBBMKE010203967.1, read as the reverse complement.
CTTTATATACAACACCATGTTCAGAGGCTACTTACGTGCGAATTTGTATAGGAAATGCATTTTCTTGTACGCCCACATGCTGGAAAATTCCGTTTGTCCCAATAAGTCTTCTTTCCCTCCCGTAATACGTGCATGCTGCGTTGATGGTGCTGTCGAAGAAGCGAAGCACGTGCATGCGCACGTTTTGAAGTTCGAGTTCGGGCAGGATTCTTTCTGCCAGAACAATTTGATCCATATGTACGTGAGTTTTGATTTGTTGGAGGAGGCGGAGAGCGTGTTTCGGAATATGGAGAGGAAGGATGATGTTTCTTGGACTACTTTGATAAGTGGCTACTCGCGATTGGGATGCGTGGATGAAGCGGTTCGTGTGTTTGAGTCGATGCCGGTTAAGAATCCGGCTGCGTGGAACACTGTGATTGCGGCGTGCTTGCAGAATAACAGGTTTCATGAGGCGTTTGATTTGTTTAACAAGATGAGCGAAGAGAATGTGGTGATGGATAACTTTGTGGCTGCGAGTATGTTATCAGCTTGCACGGGGCTCGGTGCGTTCGACCAAGGAGAGTGGATTTACAACTATATAAAGAGCAACGGTATTGAAGTTGATCCCAAATTGGCTACAACCGTCATCGACATGTACTGCAAATGCGGACATCTCGATAAGGCATTTGAGGTGTTCAATGGATTCTCGTATAAAGGGGTTTCTTCGTGGAATTGTATGATTGGAGGATTCGCTATGCATGGTAAAGGGAGATCCGCCATCGATCTTTTCAAGGAAATGGAGGAAGAAGTAACCCGACTCCTGATTACGTAAAGTTTGTGAATGTTCTTGGTGCTTGCGCGCATTCAGGGCTAGTAGAAGAAGGAAGATACTATTTTTCTTACATGACTGAAGTCTGTGGTATTATTCCGGGAATGGAGCACTACGGATGTTTGGTTGATTTACTTGGACGAGCGGGGTTATTAGAGGAAGCCAAAAGGGTAATACATGACATGCCTATGAGAGCCGATGCTGGTGTTTTGGGCGCTCTTCTTGGCGCGTGTAGAATACATGGAAACATCGAAATGGCTGAGGAAATTGGGAAAGAAATGATCGAGCTAGAGCCTAATTATAGTGGACGCTACGTGTTGTTAGCTAATTTATATGCCAAAGCCGGTAAGTGGGAAGAAGTTGCTAATATCTGGAAACTGATGAACGACAGAGGAGTCAAGAAGGCAGCCGGTTTTTCCATGATTGAATTGGAAGGTACCGTACACGAGTTCATTGCAGGGGGGAGGATCATCCTCATGCGAAGGAGATATACAAGAAAATCGAAGAGGTTTTGGCGCGTATTAGAGATGTGGGCTATATTCCAGACAGTGATGGAATGATGCACGACGTCTGTTTGGAGGAGAGTGAGAATGAGAATCCATTGCTATTCTTATTGCATTATCATAGTGAGAACCTGGCGATCTCTTTCGGGTTGTTGAAGACAAAACGAGGCGAAACGATTCGTGTTACCAAGAATTTACGCGTTTGCAAGGATTGCCACGAGGCTAGTAAGCTGATATCAAGGGTTTATGATAGGGAGATTATTGTGAGGGATAGGAATCGGTTTCACTATTTCAAAGACGGTATTTGCTCGCGTAACGATTACTGGTCACATTATCGGTGAGAAATTGTTGTTTAAGTTCCTGTATATGGATATTCAAACGGTGTAGATTATACCACATTTCAGTTCACTTGAAAAATATGTATATCAATACTCAAGCAGACTTCTCACGTAATGAACTAAGTCACTAACATCATCAACTCTGATGTTCAATAATACATCTCGAAGATTAAGTAAATGGGGAAAGTCAGGACTAAGCCATGAAGAAGATGAATCTAATTTTGAGAAAGTTCCTTGCTGCGCTTCGCGGCGGCAACAACCGCATTCATGAGAATTCCACGAAAACCGGACTTCTCCAACTCATGGACACCAGCTATGCTGGTGCCGACAGACGATGTAACATAATCTTTCGGCTGACCGCGTGCTTCCCGGTAGTTGCAGCCATGGATGCTGCTCCTAACATCTGCATCAAATTCACAGTTCAATACACAGCACACATCCCGTGCTTAGCAGATATCAGAAGCAATTATTGGCGAAACCTAAATTGATGAAACGAATTGGTTAATTTTCTACAGTGCGTAGAGCTCGACTATATATAATTTAAGAATACGCAGTGGCTTACCATTTGAGAAGCCAAACCAAGTGCAAGCTCACGTGGGAGGCCAGCAGCTACGCCCCCATCTGCTAAAGCTTCTATTGCCGAACATATGTAAGCCGGTCCGCTACCACTAAAGAATCCAGAAACTAAAACATTAGATATAAAAGAAAGGGGTCGTATCTAACTAATATTCAATCTCAAAGTAGCGTTGAATCGTGAGAGAAGAAGACGTACCTCAAACCAGTGATAGCATCAAACAGCTTCTCATCAGCTGTCCACACTTTGCCAATTGCTCCAAATAGCTTTGAAATTAATTCTCCACCATCCTTAGTTGCTGCAGCCCCTAAGTTGATAACTTGCATATAGATAATTGCTTAAGAAAACTGCAAAACTTTAAACTTTTTGACTATACAGAAGAGAGAGTGAGAGAAGAGTATGTATACCAGAAGCAGCGACGCCAACAGCAGCAGGGGTGTTCGGCATTACCCTAATAAACCGGCTGTGGCCCGCCCACTCCATCATAAATATCAAGTCCATATATCAACAAACAAATATGTTTCAGAAAAACAGGAAAAGAATGACAAATGAGAACCCTTGATTATTTGGTTATGGTTAAGTCACATTATAGATCTTGATAATCAATGTATATTTGGACCTTAGTAGAGAGTCGGAGAGCCAAAACTGGGCAATCCCCCTTTAGGAGGCTACCTGTATTTTCGTCATACTTGGGGAGCTTATTGGTAAGTATCCCTATCTTTTATTAACAGAGTACATTTGGTGTCGGTTCGCGTGTGTGAACAAGCAACATTGTCCGGTCAAAAGTGAGCTGCCTATGTAGAATTCTTTAAACCAACTATACTTGTAGCCTTCTAGGCAACTACCATTCTTTTGTTCTGGACTTGGATGGTTGACTTGTTTCTCATTGAGCTGCATAAATCTGCTCTTAAGTCAAGCTATTCGTTATAGCTACAAGAAAATTAAGCTCCAAAAACGAAAGAAAAAGAGATCTCATATTATTGATCAGTAAAATTAATGGAGAAGTATGCTGGTGCAGATGATAACACAAACGAAGATGAAGATCATCTTCATGAAGTAAGAGATATAGATGAGTGCCAACACAAGGTCGATATTTTACCACTGGAAGAATTTTCCAAACTTCTCGGACCTCCGCCGAGAAATTGGCAAAAGGGAACACCAAGTCGTCGCAAATGCATAGAGTGCAGCCATCATTCCGGCGGAAGAAGAATCAGCATTTGTTCGATCATAGGGTGGTTTCCCTCGGCCCTTACCACCATGGAAAACCAGAGCTCCGTCAGGCAGAGGAATTCAAATACGTCTGTCTGGATTGGTGTGCTTCTGGTTCTAGGAGAAAAAATACTCCTTCTACAATAAGTTGCTTGAGATGATAGATGAAATCAGAGGTTGTTATGCTGAAGCATCAACTCTTGAAGAGTATAACAATGAGGCAATGGCTATGATGATGCTTCGTGATGCATGCTTCATCGTGTATTTGATGGACATCTTTACAAATAAGGATAAGAGCAATTTTAAAGTTTGGTGCACTTGTCTCGGTGCTGCAGGTGGTAAATTCACGGGTCAAGATATCATGTTGCTTGAGAATCAAATCCCATTACAGGTTGTAAAGCTCATAATCAGTTTACATTATGAGGAAGAGGGTGGCACATATTTAATTGACAGGTTTTTGGGACGGTGGATCTGGACACAAGGAAAGATAATAAGGATTACAAGAGAAGATAATGACCCTCCCCTGCACCTTCTGGAAGCTGTCTGGAGATTGGTGACAGAGGAACCAGATAATGAAGAAAACCAAGGATCAACCTGCAGCAAACTTGGTTCCAACTTCTCATGGCCCAGATTCCAGGTGAGACGAAAGGAGAAATACAAATTAGCAGCACGTCACTACACATGTCTTTCAGCAACAGATCTAAAAGCCAAGGGCATCCGCTTCAGGCCGAGTTTTTCTTACTCTTACAAGGACATCAGATTTAGGCCTCATCTCTTCTACGGTGAGATTATACTCCGAATTCGTAACGTGTCTGAGAATACCCAAATCATGCTTTCAAACCTGATAGCATACGAACTCTCTCCAGAAACTATGGCAAAAGAACCTATTGTGTTGCATTACACAATCTTCATGAAATCACTCATTGCAACCCCTGAGGATGTGAAAGTGCTGCAGGAAAATAAGATAATGTCCAACATGTTGTCTAGTCACATAAAAGTGGTCAAATTGTTTGAAGAAATCGACACATTTGGGTTTGTGGATTTTGGTAGCTTCAATGACGTCAGGGATAGAATCGGAGAGCATTGTAGCAGCAAGGCCAAAACATGGTTGGCTGATCTTATCCACACCCGGTTCGAGAGCCCGTGGACTGTCATAGCTTTGCTTGCTGCCACTTTTCTGCTTTGCCTTACTTTTCTGCAAACCTACTTTACCATCCATCCTGCAAACTGAAACAGTTTGATCACCAATTATAGTTCCAGCATGGACTTAACTCAAGATTGACAGTATATCTTTTGGATCATTTTGTGAAAATATGATGTGTATTACAGGATAGTGTCTATGCGTGCTTGTTTTATCTAGTTTGCAAGTACAGAATGCAGGAGTTGTGGTAATGTATACTTCATTTGTTTTTGTGTATTGTGTGCTGAATTTCTATTTTATCCAGTTTCTTCAGTGTTCAGGCTTTCATTTGTTTTTGTATTTGTGTGCTGAATTTCTTGTTTATCACTGTATCCCTATGTAACGAGGTAGCTGTTGGAAATAAAGCTTTATATTTTTCTTATTTAATAAATTATTAAATTCTTTTATGTGCGCTGAAGTTCTAGTTTATGCAGTTTCTTGGGTGTTCAGGCTTTCAAGTTCACTGTATCCCTGAGGTAGCAATCACCATAGGGAAAACAGCCATATCAGCAAACAATGCGAAAAAAGCTATAAATTCTGGAAATAGTTAATTCGAAAAGGAGGATCTGTAGCTTCAATTCGTCTTTTCATCTGCTGCAAGCATCAATACTGGACAAAAATGGCGGATTGAGTGCGTGTATTTCATTTTTCATCCAATTAGCGAGAGAAATAAGCGATCTTTCTGGCATAATTTTCCAACAAAATCACAATCCAGTCCGTCAATCTTCATTCATTTCACTTTTGAACTACAATCAATCGAGAATTCAAGCCATTTCAAGCATAGAACTCGAAAACGCGTGGTAACACACATACCTGCATATGCAGATCCGAAATCGAATTGCAAAGGAACAATGAGAGAGAGTTTTGAAGAAGATGATTTCTAGTCACAATGTCAGGTTTTAGTTACTCGCGCCAATCAATATTAAGAGTTGAGGAAAGGAGCAAATTACATTTTTGTATAATAGGATTAAAACATTTGCAATTTTAATCTCATATTTTTTGAATTAAATATATTTAATTTCATTATTTTCAAAAATTATAACTCTGGTCTCAACTATTAAATAATAAACGAAAAATATATTTTTGCCATTAATGCAATTTGGAGGGAGGGGGTTGGAGTTGTTCATTTGGTTGTTTTTTTATTTATTAATACTTTATTTTAACACCATGAATCAACTTTAAAATATTATTGTAAATGACTTTTATTAAGGTAATGTGATGCTAAAATGAGTGATTAATAAAAAATAATCTAATAAATAATAATATTTTTTTAAAAATATATATATTTTTTCCGTCGATTATTTAATAGATGGAATCACAATTGCAACTTTTTGAATATAATTAGATTAAATATGTCTAATTTCAAATATATGAGACTAAAATTATAAAAGTCCTAAATTTATAGGATAAAAAATGTAATTTGCTTAAAAAATGCATGAGAAAAACTAACATAATATTAACAGTTTAATTAAATTTCAATAATCAAATGAAATTTATAAAATAAACATTAAAAAAGATTTCAATAAACATTCACACTTTTACATAATACTAAAAATTGAATGCTATTACATTTATTTTGATCATTTTAGCTTTGGTTCAAACATCTCCCAATGTTCACAATCCATTTCCTACAAGCCACACAGACGCCCTCCGTAGTCCGTACCCATATCCACAGCCACAACCATCAAGAATCTCGAGAAATGCTCAACAATGGCGGAGCTCAAGCAGCACCACGCTCAAATCATCAAGCTCGGCCTCAGCTCTGACAATGACGCCTATATATTTACTCGCATAATTAGTTGGACTCGAACGAATCGGATATAGAATTTTCTTGTTTATTCCGGCTAATGCAAGAGAGTAACAACCAGGGGATACAATTACCATAACATAAGCCCATATGACAACACTTTCTTAAAATTTGCACATCATAATCATCCAAATCAATCATAAACATCAAATTCGAATATTTAACATCAAATCATTTTTCTTAAGGAAATATTAGGTAACCAATGAAATTATTGCAGTGGTTACAGGTAGACATTCCCTTTTGCTTTGAAATTATACACAGCTCCCCTGTAATTTTTGTCCCCTGTAAGATTACTACACATAGAGCATCCAAGTTTATTAGTTAACTTTTCATTTATTGACAAAATTTTGAGATCAAATGAGGGTTTTTAATTTCAAACTTAATAGGGTAAGTGTGTGGAGTTACACGTGGTTACAGGGGATGTCACTGTAATTGACATATTATAAATAAATAATCCGACAAATTCCTGCTTATTTAATTTTATCCTTATAACATGCGTTTTGTGTCTGAAAGGGTGGATATACGAGCTCTACACGGGATTACTAGCTGTGTTTTGCACAAATTCAATAAACATTCATGCCGGTATCAATGGCCTCGAAGTTGGACAAACAGTTGTCTCTTGTGCTGTAAGTAAAAAAAAAATAAAAAAACTTTAACAAACTCAGGAACTCATATTTTGAAAATCTTACGTACTTCATTTTGCAGATCTTGATACATAACATCATGCAAATCGGGGCATCTGCTGATCCTGATTACAAACAAGCACATGCATTCTCTAGCTACCTCGTTCAACCATTGCTTGCAACTTCTTTAGCTTTACTTTCTTATATCTGGTAATAATTCTCGAACACTCTCATGTATAAGGGTTATTCCGCATTAAAGTGCTGATATACTCAGTGGCGGAGCCACACTTCATTGAGGGGTACAATTGACCCCCCTCAAAAAAAAATTTTTTTTTAAATTATTATGTAGATAAATATTTGTAATGTAATTTTAAGCAGGGGTGACTCCATGCTTGTGAGACAATGGGGTCAAAATAATTTACTATTGATAAAAATAATATATTATTAAAAATAAAATATTTTATTTAAAATATTTATTTTATAACTATTTTAAAATAATTAATAATAAAAAATAAAAAAATATTTTACAATTATCCTCGACTATTTTTTATTTGTACTAAATGTATCTATTTTTTTTTAACACACACCCAAGTGGTTAGAAAGATTTGGAGTATTAAATGTTATCTATTTCTAAGGAGATATTTGCAAAACTCTACTGCATAACGTTAAAATAGTAGAGAAAGTTGTAAATGCATTTGGTCAAAAAAAAATGATAGCCAATAGTAGGTGAAAATAAAAGTGAATAATCACAACTTTTATGAAGTTACTAATTATTGTAAATACTTTGAAATATTTATGAATATTATAATATAATTTTAGTTTTATATTAATATAAAAATTATTATAAATTATTATAATTTTGTATAAGATTATTTTTAATTAATCAAATATAAAATTATTATATATATATACCTTTATTTATAAATTTATAAAAATCAAGAAAAGAGAAAATTTACCTAATAATTGTAATTTTTTAGTTATGAGACTTTTTGAAATTACGAAAAAGAAAAAGAATATAAAGAATTAAAATGAAGAAGGTGCAATCAGCATATAAACCATAAAGTTGCATTTATATGTAAAACGTTATTTTAAGAATATTAATATTTTAATTAAATATATTTCGATTGTGCTTCTTCTTTGTTGATGATTTTCCGTCAATATTTTGATGACGATTTAATGCGAATGAATTATGACCTGATTATTAAATTGCTTATTGGGGAGCTAGTTTACCCAAATAGTTTTTTTTTTTTTTTTCTAACAAACCGGGCCAAGACAACCCGTCGGGTTTTTAATGAGGCCCCGCCCTCAAATGGGAAAATTACAACAGTGCATAGCCAAGATTTTAAGAATGATCTGCATATAAGAATACAAATTGGAACCTAATGTCAGGCCCATGAATTTCATACGTATATTGACAAAAAATGAAAGAATTTGTGTAAACAATGCTCACGTGCAGCCTGTAGTGAATTCCCTCCACCATCCAAATAAATATTGCCCAATTGAAAAGAAACACATGCCAACCTGCCCCAGACTATTAAAAAAAAGAGCAAATTACATTTTTGTCCCATAAAATTAGATATTTTGCAATTTTAGTCCAATACTTTTAAAATTAGACATATTCAGTCTTATTAGTTTTAAAAAGTTGCAATTTCGGTCTCATCCTTCAAATAATAGATGAAAATTTTATTTTTTTTACCGTTAAGTGCAATTTGGGGGGAAAATTATGGTCAATTAAGTTGTTTTCTTCAGGAATTTACTTATTAATACCTCATTTCAACACTATATTACCTTAAAGAGCGTGATTCATATTAATGCTTCAAAGTTGATTCATGATACGAAAATGAG
>JBBMKE010203534.1:0-14932 GCA_037834125.1 Lippia alba | reverse complement strand
ATTGATCCAATTTATCACATACATACCTAGGGAGCCAATTGGTGTGCATATGATAGATAGGCACCGACGTCATGACGGATTGAATAAGGGTCATCCGCCCCACTAAACTAAGTGTTCTCGCTTTCCAACTCGCAAGTTTCGTCTCAACTCTTTCATGATATGAAAGAAGGTTTCTCTCTTGTTACGATTCTGACCAACTTTGACACCCAGGTACTTTCCTAAGTCTTTTGTCTCGGCAATGCCCACCATCTCCGTAACTTTCCGCCTCACCTCCGGTGGCGTTTTGGAACCGAAGAACACTTTTGATTTCCTGAGATTAACTTTAAGACCAGAAGCTGCACAAAATCTAGCAATGGTATTGTTGATGATTGTTGCATTCGTGTCATTAGCTTTTGCCGCGATAATGATATCGTCGGCAAAGAACAAGTGGGAGATTTTGGGGCCTCCCCTGCAAACTTGAATTGGTTTCCAAATATTAGCTTGTACCGCCTCTTCTATCAAATAGGATAACCGTTCCATACACAAAACGAACAGGTACGGTGAGATTGGATCCCCTTGACGGATCCCATAGGAAGGGGTGATCTTCTCCATCGGTTCGCCATTCCATAAAATACTCGGCTGCACACATTTCACGCTACTCATGATAAGTTCCGTAATTTTGATCGGAAAACCAAAGAACATCAGCGTTTCGTGGAGAAAGTTCCAGTCAATTTTGTCGTACGCCTTTTCTAGGTCGATTTTAAAAACCATACCTCCTGCTTTGCTTTGGGAATTGTACAGAGAGTGGAGCAACTCTTGAAGCACCAAGATGTTGTCATGAGTACTTCTTCCCGGGATGAAGCTGCTTTGAACCGGACTGATGAGATCAGAGATCAGGGGCTTGATTCGGAGCACTAAGGTTTTCGTGAGGAGTTTTAACAGGACGTTGCACAAAGCTATTGGACGAAACTCACTAGCATCTTGCGGGTTGGAGTTCTTAGGGATAAGGCAAATGTAAGCCTTTCCCATTTCTTAGTTAACTGAGGCCTGTTCGAAGCATTTCCTGATCAGATTTACAATTGATTCCCCAACAATCTCCCAGTAGTGTTGGTAAAAATAAGCTTGGAATCCATCCGGGCCAGGTGCCTTGTAAGCATTCACATGTTCTTGCATCTTTGTCTTATCTGTCGTCCAAACATCATCAATTTTAAGTGTGGTTATCTTATTCCTTTTCCTCCGACAAATCGTTGATAGATGGAAAAACCTTGTGTTTCTGTCTCCCAGGGTGAGCCAATTAATTCTGGATTTTTGGAACCATAATGTTTCCTCTTGTTCTAGAGTGAGATTGTAGTCATTGAGTAACTCACGTTCTAAGTATTTGAGGTGGTTGTATCTCTTTGCGCTAGGGATTTTTTGGATTCCCTCTATGCGAGCGATAATCTCCTTCTTGCGTCGGAAAATGTTTCCAAATGAATCCCGATTCCAACTTTTAAGAATTGGTGGCAGCCTCTCCAAGTTTGCTTGAATCTCTCTATCTTTTGACCATTCTCTCTCGATCAAGGCTCTACATTCCGGGTTAGAGTCCCAAGCAATTTCGAAACGAAATGGCTTATTACAAATACTTTCCTCGCGTCTAGTGGAAATTAGTAGCGGACTGTGGTCCGAATGGACTCTAGGTAGAACCCGCACCTCGTAGTCTGAAAAGTGTACGGACCACTCATCATTTGCCACGGCTCGGTCGAGCCTTTCACGGACTAGGTTACCTCCATTTACGGTTCCTTCCCAGGTAAATTTAGGTCCAGCTGCACCCAAATCGCTCAAATTGCAGCTTTCCAGGTGCATTTTAAATTTCTCGCAGCGGTTCCAGCTAGCTTCTTTGCCCCCACTCTTTTCACTCGGTAAGAGTATTTCATTTAAGTCTCCCAATAGGAGCCACGGTAAGTTATTGGACCCGCCAAAGTTCCTCAGTGAATCGCACAAATCATCTCGTTTTCTTTGTAGAGGACTTGCGTAAATCCCCGATAGTATCCAGTTGCTGCCTAAGTTCGGTTTGATGAGAGCATGTGTTGATTGAGTACATGAGCCCAACACGTTGACCTCGAAGTTGTTCTCATTCCAAAGCATCCATACTCCCCCTTCACGCCCAAAAGCGGGGGCCCTATGAACGTTGTTGAAGCCGAGATGGCGGTAAATTCTCTCAGCTCTTGACTCCGAGACCTTAGTCTCTAGTAGGAACACTATATCAGGCCTATGTTCGCTAGTCATCTCTCTGAGGTGGCGCTTAAACCCCTCCTTTCCAGCACCCTTATAATTCCAAGAAATTATCCTCATGGTAAACCCTAAAGATAGGTGTTGCACTCTATCTCACTGCCAGTTTGGCATTCTCGTCTCAACACCAGCATTAGTGTGTCCATATTCCTGTGTGAATTTCCGCAAGTCTCCAACCTCCCGTTGGACCCCCACTTTCCGGCCGTCTCCCGGGTCAGGTTCCAGGGCGAACGTCTCATCTATATTCATCTCCTCAAGGTTGTTATGATACGTTTGGTGGTATTCCACCATCTCAGGTGTGCTTTGATGTGCTGAGTTGTCTCCTACTGATTCTTTATTCCAGTGGTCTATGGGAAGTCTCCTTCTACCAATTCTCTGTTCCGTAGACTCCGTAGGCGTTGAATGCATAGTTGTGCCCATGGTAGCAATTGGGTTATGATACGCACGTATCGGATTCTGGACCTCCAGGTTCGTCCCTTCGCTTAATGGGTTTCGGGCTGATGTGGGCCTTTTCTGGGTGTTTCTTTGCGTGTTCATGACTGGCTCCCTAGCAGGCCCAATTGCTTCTTTGCTAATCTTCTTTCCCGCCTCCGCTTGTTTGTTACCTTGTGAGTGAGGATTGGTAAGTTGCGTGGCTTCCTCCACCAAATCAGTTGCCATATTTTCCTCGTCAGCATTATCTTCTCCATCCTGATTATATGGGTGAGTTTCCTTATCCATGAAGATTTCAAATCTGTTAATAGACGTAGATTTCGCCCCCGCCTGTCCACCGTTATTTTCGGATCCGCCGCCCGTTTTCGATCCTCTTCCTTTCTTGGCCATCATCCAACTGCCGTACACCGGACCTTTTGGATTTTTCGGGGGCACCTCTAAGGGTTGAGCATCTTTCGAATTCCCAGCCTGCAAATTGGGTTTCTCCATTTTCTCCGGGCATCCGTTGATGCGGTGACCAACACGACCACAGTGGAAACATATGGCCGATAGATTCTCGTGCATGATTGGGTATAACGTGCCATCCACCTCTATCATACTTCTCAGCGGTTTCTCAAGGTCGACTTGGACACAAGCTCTTGCATATTTTCCTTTGGCGCCCCAGTACGTATTTTGATCAACTTTGATCGGAGTTCCCACGGCCGCGGCTACATAATACATCATCTCGTCTTTGTAGTATTCGATGAACATCTTCGGTACATGTATCAACGTTATGACAGTTGTAATGCGGTCCTTCGAGGCTCGAAATTTCGTTGTCCACATTCTTACTGTTAAGTAGTGTCCCGAGACCACCCATGGGCCCTCCATGAGAATGTAAGGTACCTTCTCCTTATCCATTAACTTCAATACGAAGCAGTCGTGGCCTAGTTCCACTAGATCAAACTGTCCCCTTAGCTCCACATTTTGTCGATCCGTGTAGAGAGAATGTTGATATTGACACTCCTGCCTAAAATCCGAAGGATCAGTGTATCCTTCCATTCGGCTCGCAGCATCTCCCTATATTCATCGTCGATAATGATCCGAGGATATGGGTGTTCCTCCGTTGGCTCCACAATCTTGATCCTATCCATGTTTTCCAGCGTGCTTTCGCAGAACTTGGGGTCTTCAACCCTCTGCCCCTTTAGAGATTCCAGATAAGAGATCTTCTGATTGTCTATTGGAGCTTGGCCCATATCCTGATCCTTCTCACCGTGACTCCCTTCCGGTTCCGGCTCCGGCTCCTATCGAACTGTTGCCTTGAATTTTTTAGTGCTTCTTCTCATATGGTCGACATCCTCGCTAGAGAGAGGTGGAAAGTTTTCATAGAGATTGTAAAGGACTATAAGTTTGTTTGGTAGTTGGTATTTTGGAGTTTGGATTTGATCGTATATAAGTGTATTGAAAGGTTGTACTGTATTAAAGGTTTAATTTGGAGGTTTTTTCTTTTGTTCTTTTAGATATATTTTATAAGGTTCGGTTTTCGGTCGAAAACCGACAACCAAACCGAAAATATTCGGTTAAAACCGAACCGAACCAAACATCATTCGGTTTGGTTTCGGTTTAGATTTTCAGAAACCGAAATTTTCGGTTAATCGAACTGAATATTCTGTATAAAATATTTAAATATTAAATTTTCGAAAAGAGAAATTTATAGTTTGCTTTAATATTTAGGCCCAAAGTCCGGTGGGTGGGCCAGATTTTATAGCATTTGAAACGTATTGGGCCTAATAGATGGGTTGGTTTCTTTTTCATACGGCCCAAATGGGAAATAAGTGTTTTGAGAGATTTCTAGTTTAGTTTTTAATTTGCTTGTTTAGTTTTGTAAGTGATTTAAAGTTTGTTTTTTATTCGATGACTTAATTACATGTGACTCCAAATTATATATCGTAATTATAAGTGGTATCCAACTTTTAAATATAATTACATTTACACTCCTCCAATAAAATTTTAATTACAATACCTTGCAATTATACCCCTTTTTTTAACGTAATTGATATATTTTATATGAGAGCTATATGTAATTAATGCATTATTTGTTGAAGTTATGTGTAATTAATTGAATTAATAGTTTTTCCCATGCCTTTTACTTTATTAAATGAACAATGACGATTATAATTAATTTGGCCAAATTTTTGCAAATGAATTGTATTTTGATCATGGTATTTCTTAAATAAAATTCTCCATAATCAAGTCAGCCACCTAATAGGGAAATTTCCAATATGAGTATTCATTTTATTTTACTCTATCCATTGAACAACATGGTTGATAAAATACACCTCACTAATGAAATTAATTTTCCATTTATTAAAAACTGAAAAAATTCAAGATTTATAAAGCTAGCTAAACAAAAGGGTACAAACGAAGTCTGTAGTCTGTACATTTATTTATGGAGTAATTGTTGAACAAGGTCCGTTGGAACATAGCGGAAGTCTTTGACATGGGCAAGGAAATGAGGCAGTTGCTTCAATTTGGGGCAGCCAGAGATTGTCAAAGTTTGGAGACATGGCATTATGGAGGGAGTAGTGTTGCTGCTGAGGCTGATGTCTTCCCATAACTCACAGCGGAAAAATTGCAATTTCCTCAATTTTGGAAATAATGAGGATGGAAGTGATGAATCATTTCCCTCCTCATCTGTATTTGTAATCCCCAGGAACTCATGGCCTACACTTTCCAAAGAGTCCCACTGCCAAATATAAAGATCCTCCAACAACGGCAGTGTTCCCAAAGGAGGCATATGCAAACATTTCTCACAATACTCAAGTCTCAGATTTCTGAGCTCGCGGAGACAGTTATTATTGATCCAGCTTGAGAGTTGGGTGCCTTTGTACCTGTCCAAATGAAGGTATTGCAAATTCGGGGGCACTTGAAGAGCTTCCATCACATCCAACCTCACATTATCCCCATGGAAATAAAGCTCCAAATTAGTTATGTATTTCTTGTTCCCAAGTTGTGCTTTCTTAGCATCCTCGACATCTTCTTCCTCATTCAGATCTCCTATATGCATCACCATTGAACCTCGAATTTTGTTCAAGTCTTCCAGATATCTCAACTTACTCCTCCCTCTTCCAACTTTGAATATATCCAATGTTCGAAGATCTTTCAATTTCCCTACTCCTTCAGGGACCTGCTCGAGACGATCAGTTCCCGAAAGCAGAAGGTGCCTTGGATTTCTCAGCGTATGGATTCGTTTTGGAAGTTCAGAAAGCTGTGTAAAATGCCAAAGCTCCAACGTGGCATATATGCAACTCCTAAGCCAGCTCTGATGATGAAGTCTGGCGTACCAATATTTCTCTCCGGTTCCCTTATCGCCGTATGGAGGCATAGGCCTTTTCGACTGAGGGTAACGGATCTTCTTTCAATAGATCTCGTTGTTCAGGTTCGTATCTATCGTCAATCCCGACGAGAAATTGGAAAAGTTGGGTATCGTATCTGAGACGGTTGAATGTCGTAATATCCCGTTTGCAAGTCATTGGATTCGGCTGCCGGACCTCTATTGCTCTCCAAATTCGCTGGAGATTGCGTAATATTTTTCGATACCCTCGGTCCCTTGTCTTATGTTGTTGGCTCGAACCGTGAGATCAAAAATCTTGAAACCGTTGTTGCTTTGGCTGTACGTCGCGTTAAGCCCTTCCGATAAGGTCTTAGCCAATGGATATTAGGCGAACACGGTGACTAATTTCGGCTCCATGTTGTGCAAGAGCCAAGTACAGACTATGAGGTTTGATTGTTCCCACTTCATATACGCCGGAGAACCGGTTGCCGGTGGTGGAGGATTCCCGATGAGATGGCTTAACTTTCCTCTCCCTCCGATTTCCATTCTCATCAGTCGTGACCATAGGGAATAATTAAATTGGTTCAACTTAATTTTGATTGATATGGATTGAGGCATGTGATGATTTGTTTCTGACTATGGAGTATGTAGGCTATTGAGTATGGTGGCTAGTTGCGTGGCTAGGGATTCGCCTTGCTGATTCGATCCCTTGCCGGTACAGCTGCTGCTATTGTTGGTCACGGCCGGGAAAGGTACGGTATGTGATGAGCAAAGTTCGGATCCAATTATTGGATCGTCGCCCGCTCTGATACCATGTTGACTTTAGAGTAATTCATGGTTTTGGGGAAGAAATTCTATATATTGCTTAGTAAAACAACTAGGTACAAAGGGCTAATAAATACAATACAAGGCTAATCTAAGAAAGAAAAAATGAATAATCACAGCTAATTACACGATCCTGTAATATTCACTTTCCTAATGTCTACAACTCCTCCCTCTTCCAACTTTGAATTCATCCAATGTCCGAAGATGAATCAATTTCCCTACTCCTTCAGGGACCCGCTCAAGACTATCAGTATCTTTAAGCTCAAGGTGCCTTAGATTTCTCTGCCTATGAATTCGTTTTGGAAGTTCAGAAAGCTCTTTACAATGCCGAAGGTCCAAGGTGTGCAAGTTGTATAGGTCACATATGGTCGAAGGGAGCTTCTTGATGGTAGTCAGTTTCAAGTACCTCAAATGAATCAAGATTCCTATTTCCAAAAGAATCTCTCGCTTCTCTCCTCCTCCAACACCGAGTAACCTAACAGACTTCAAACTGACTAGTTGATTTCCAGAAAGCCCATCATTGTTACTGAAGGAGTTCCTTAGTTCCTCCACCGTGCTTCCTGTAGTCTTTATAAGACACCAAGCAAAACCATGTACTATACTGTGCATCTTACATGATTTGTAGTATCTTTTCAAGTAATCTTCACTAAAATCTCAGAAGAAAGAACGTGCAGCTAATTCCTCAAAATAATCCATTCCTTTCAATTTCATGCCATCATCTGTCCCTTCTGAGGAGATTAGATATCCTTGCATCATCCAAAGCCTTATCAAAGCATCCACATCTATAGTATCACCTTTCGGAAAAATTCCACAAATGAAAAACAGTGCTTCATTGCTAAAGGCAGCTCATCGTAGCTTAATGCAAAGGGAGCAAATAGGGCTTCAGCAACTTCTTCCAACTGCCATAGCTCCTTCTCCAAGATAGCCTCCCACAATAGTTTACTATATCTCGATTGCAAGTAATGACCCAGACTTTCGGCAGCTAAGGGCAAGCCCTTGCACTTTCCGGCTATTCTTTGCCAGATGGATTCCAAACTCTCCCTCTTGTCTTTTTCCCTCCCCAAAAAGACTATTTTTTTTAATAATAACCTGCAATCTGAATTGGATAATTCACATTCTATTTTAATGAATCGAGTAGAACCCATTGATTAGCCAGATTTTCATTTCTTGAAGTCAATAAGATTATACTTTCAAGCGCTCCTCCACAGATGAGAGATACTTTTAGTTGTCTCCAGAAACTATCATCTTATATCCATACATTATCTATCACAAGTAAGAATTTATTACCTCTGCACAGAGGACTGTATGAGTTCCAACAATTTTTGTAAGTCAGCACCCTCAGGATAACTTACATCTAAAGATTGAAGAATGGATTTTGTAACACGAATCTCATCATGAGTATGAGAAAGGGAAATCCATGATCTCAGGTCAAAACTGCTTTGGACCCAAGGATCATGAAATGCTAGTTGAGCTAGAGTTGTCTTCCCAATCCCTGCCATCCCCACCAAGGATATAACTTGTATGACGCCTACAAGGTCTTCACAAGTCTGAAATTCATCTTTTATCCTGTCTTTTTGGTCATGACAAGTCTGTATTTCTTTTACTATCTTGTCTTTTTGGTCACGTTGGCCTCCTAATACAACAAGTTGGCTAAACGAGGTGGTGTTCTTTGGCTTAGTGTTCAGAGGATCATTGATGATTGGAAGCAAAGTACTGTACTTGACCGTTTCCTTGGCAAGCAATTCTACTTTTTCATTCAACCCTTTTATGTTTAAAGCAACTTCACGATGTTTATGAGAAAGTTGGAAGCACAAACAAACAGATTCGAAGAAGACGCTTACCTTCTTCAGCCAAGTAGAACCAACATCATCTTCATCATCATCGCCGAATTCTTGGTTTCGTATTTGAAAATTTGCAGCCTCCCACTCATCCAACGCATCATCTATCTCATACGTCACATCACGAAGCTTCTGAAGCCAATCTCTGACCCGTGGATCTGTCAATCTTCTCCTCTCAGCTTCCGCCAACACTTTCTGAATCTCCACCAAATTGGCGGAAAGATTTCGAGCTTCGGACTTGGAGTTGAACAGCAGGCTGCATTCTTTTTTCACAGTTTCCTCAAACAGGGGAGACAATCGAGTTATTAGGCCACCGATATCAACCATGATTACTTACTTCTCTGGAAATATGTTCTGTGTTTAGATCTGATGGAATTATGCTCAAGAGTTGTGAAACGCCAAATTGGAGTGGTGCTGATTATAAAACATAATACTTCTGAATATTTTAACATACATGACAATCAACCTAACCTCTCCATCACCGCCAGCCATTATAAAATTCTCATTTTACGCGGATTCATTGTTAGCATATCTGTCTTCTACTGATTATTGACTATTTCAAAAGCAAGTCTCTTTCCAGAATATCATAGTTTAACCATGCCAGTTGGGGGTACCTAATACTAAATTAGAATAAACTATCATCATGTTCCACAGGTATCAAGACTCAAGCTCCAAACGGGACCAGACCTTTTGTCCCATTTCACATGACAACCACCTTAATAAAAAGTGTCGTATCTCTCCCCGAGAAAACCCATATAGCCTAGGAAACCATGAACCAGAATAGAAGAACTTGCCCCACCCACGAATAGATATTTCATAGTAGCCTCATTAGGCTGTACATATTTGATATTTCTTGGTATATCGAGAATAACAGGTAGGAGCATAAACTGAAACATTCTAGAGCTACAAAAATCGTTATTTAATCATGAGCACCGCATAAAAAACATTCCTCCTAGTGTAGTTGTTAATATGAATAAGAGAAACTCTGTTATTGCCATTTCTTTATATTCAATGTACTCTATGGATAGAGGAATACCGAATACATAGAGTTGAACATAGTAACATAAGAAATTGAAAGATTTCATTGGGAGTGTTCATTTGGAAATTTCGGAAAAGCTAATCGTTGGTTCTTCTCTCCATCGGAACAATAGGGCCATTAATAGTTATGCTCATTACTAGTCCTTTTTAGTTATTTTCAACACTTTAGAATTGTTCAGAAAATCAACTTTTAACAGTAAATTAGTAACATCATAAAAATTAAAAATAGTTTTTCTCTCCAAACACTCAACGCAGTTGTGTTTTCCTTTTTTCTTTTTCCCCGAAACACTGATTGTTTTTCCTACTCCAACATTTTACGACTTCAATTTTTATTAGCTTCTCCAAAGCATAAGATTTCGATTGAAGGAGACTATAAATTAGCTTAATTGGGGTGAGTTCTTCATAACTAATATTGGAGCAAAGCTCTTCGTAACCAGTATCAGAAGAGTTGCATTAACAATTTACAGAATTATGCAACATAACAGGGACGAACCTATGAACTCGAATGGATCTCATTTGAGAAATTTAAGAACATTAACTCGTATTCTCTGGTATGTATCTTCTCCTTGACGTAAATGAAATCAAAGAACTAAACCTGAGAAGATAGATTCACATGTAAATCAACTGGAACCCTTTCAACCTTATTGAGGGTTGATTGTGCCTATTGCTATCTGATAGGCAATCTTGTAGTTTCCATAACGACATCTGAAAAAACAAAAAACAGATTAAAAATAAATAAGATAAGCAATGTGGGGAAATTGGAACAGGGAAGCATAAAAGTTCTCCGACGGCGGTGTGGGCAAGCATAAAAATGGATTGAGATTTGAGGGGGATAAAACTAATTTTCAAATAAAAGGAATTTAATTGGAAGGCTTCAATTTCACATTTTGTTTTGTATTGTTGAAAATTAAAATGGATTGACGTCTCTCTATTCTAATACCTTTACAGCTTGCTTTTAGACTGAACTAGAATTAATATTTTCATCGTGCATTTGCTTCGAAATTCAAATGCACTTACACTTTCATACTGTCATTTTATTGGGTTGAGCACTCATAACAAATACTGCATAGAGTTGATTAGATCAGGAATGGACGTGGAATAAGTAGGGATGTAATTGAGCCGAGCTGACTCGCGAGCTGGGTGAGCCAGCTCGGGAAAAGCTCGAGCTTGAGTTCGATCATCACGAGCTTGAGTTCACCTGAAGGCATTTTCTTTTTCCTTTTGTCTGCATTTTGTGGGGATTTAGATTATTTCTCGTTTCTCCCATCTTTGAAGCTTTGAATGGATGAAGTTGGGCAGTTGTAATTATGGGTTCGACAGGTTCGCGAGCCGAGCCAAACGCCAGTCCGAGCCAATCCCGAGCCATAATTTTCGTGGCTCGCCGGCTCGCAAGCCATGCTCGAGCCATGCTTTCAAAGACGAGACCGAGCCCGAACCATCACAAAAATGCCAAAGCTCGGCTCGGCTCGTTTACAACCCTAGAAATGAGGTTTTCGAAATTTGGGATCGGAGTTTCCGGAATTAGGGGAAATTTTGAGTACTCGATCCCGTCGCCAAAGTTTTGAGTACGCGCGTATCAAAATTCAGGATTTGCGTATAAAAACCGTGAGATTGCGTATCTAAATCGTGATATTGCGTATATGTTGCCCAGATTGGAGAGTAAAGTGAAAATTTGAAACTCAATTGGGGAGTGAACTCAAATAAATTTCGACCTGGGGAGTGAACTAAAAATTGAGTCCACAATTGGGGATTTTTTTGTAATTTCCCGTTTCACATAAGAACTTCTTTGATTTTTGAACCCTAATATACACCTTAATTTAAAAAAATGTAGTCAATTGAAATTTCGATCTGACAGTAAAGAATATTATCATTACTCTACAGTTGAATTGACTAATATTTATTCTGCCGCTAACTTCTCAAAATTGTCTCGTCGAAATTCGCTCATAGCTATTGTCACTCTCTTGAATCTACTGTCATCTCACATTCGCTGTCATTCTTCAAAATCTACTATCTTTCTCTCATATTTAGTGGAGATCTGCTCCACCCATGACTTTATTCTGGTGCAAAAACGATCTGCATCCATTGTTTTTTCTTTTTTTTTTTCAAGTTATGTTTTCTTTCGGATATTTCATTTTTTTTAATTATATATTTTTTCGAGTCTTCTGCATGAAGTTTTATCATTTTGTATGAAAATATAATTATTTTCTTTAAGTTCAATTTTACTTTTTTCCGTATCTTTCTTATGAAAGTTTAACCTATTCAGAGCGAGATTAAGTTACTGACTGTGTAACTCATTTACTTTTGAAAATTGTAGCTTTGACTTACACTATTACTTACATTATTTCGACTTTTACCACATTCGTTGTACTATCTAATTTGATTATATGATATTGTTCTTGCTTTTCAAAGAAAAATATAACAGAAAACCTAAAAATACAATTCAAAACGGAACCTTCATGTTCCTTAAAATGTAATTCATAGGGTCATTTCTCGATTTATACATGTCATCCGATAAAATTGAAACTATACAGAGAAGATTAGCATGACACTGCACAAGGATGAAATGCAATTCACTGGAGAATGCAATTAGTTGTATTATTTAAATAATTGTATTTTAAAAATATAAATTTAATATATATTCAAATATTATATATATATATATATATATATATATTGGGAATTTTGAATGTAGATTTTCCAATTTTTAATATTTCAATTTCCGATACTAATCCAAAAAAAAAAAAACAATTTTCATGTTCTGATCGGAAGGACGGGTACCCAAATCCCGTCCCGAACATCCACCTCTAGATTAGATCATTAACTCAAATATATTAAAAGAAAATATATCGGTGATACAAGAATATGTATCAATAAAAATATAATTGGATCAGAAGATCTGACACGACTAACAATAAAACATATAATTTCTTTTTATAAAAATTAAATATAGTTTCATAATATTTAACAAATAATTATTATTTAATGGATTATTTGATGATTTTAATTATATTTATTTAAAATATATTATTTTAAACTTATTAATAAAATAATATATATGAGTAAATAATTCAAATTTCATCATTCTTCAAAGTTATAAATATGTAAATTTTTTATTTTTATTCTTTTACTAGTAATTATTTATTTAATTTAATATTATATACATATAGTTGGATTTAAAATTTAAATTTTAACAGATTAAATTTTTTAATTTTACACCCAAACCATTTATTTTGAATAACAAAATTGAATATAATAAATCAAATATTTTTATCGAACAATATACTAAAATTCGAACTGAATAATATCGAACAAATATACTAGAATTCGAACCGAATTTGAATTAAAATCGGTCTCATCGATAGATCTACTTTGTTCTAGACTTTTAGTTTAGTTGAAAGTTGACTTACTCATTCCACTACCACCTCTAATCCTCGGGATCCGAGCCATTAATTTTGGTTTGGATTCAGGATAGATCAGGCTTACTCTGCTTTTATTGGGCTCGTCAGGGCTGTGAACAGGCCACGAATGGCGAATCTTGAGGCCCAAAGGCCTTAAGCGGAACAAAGATCTAACTATTCTGTAGCACGAGTTTGAATTAATGTCCTCAGATCTTGAAATATTTCATTTATATTCCGGTAGTAGTTGAATGGCAGAAAAATATAAACGAAGAACCCTTGTGAGGAGTTGGCTAATTATAAAAACTAGTAATCGTGCACATTCATGGCATGTGCAAGTAAAATAATAATTATTATTTAGATACATATTAAATTAAAATTTTTATATTAATATTTATTTTAATATAATTATATTTATGATAAATAAATTAATAAAAATATAGTAAAACAATATCGTATAAAATGATAGTTAAAATAGAATTTAAAAATATTGAAAAAAGATAAAAGTATAATAGAAAAAATTAGAATGAACTTAGGAAAAGAAAAGGTAAAGAAATAAATTAAAAGACAATATTGTAAGAGTGGTGGAAAAAAAATTAAAAAAGAAAAAAAAAATTAGAACAAAGAGAAAGGGGTTAAAAATAAATTATTTTTAAAGTTCAAGAGACTAACCTTAGGTCTCTCACTTAATAAATACTAGTAATCTCAGAACACTCTATGCGTGTGCAAATAAAATTGTACTTATTTAAATATATATTAAATTAAAAATTTTATATTCATATTTATTTTATAATTAATTTTAATATAATTAAAAAATAAATATATAATACAAAATATAAATAAATAAAATGGAAAAAGAATAAAAATATAGAATAGAAAAACTAAAAATAAATTGAGAGAGAAAAAAAAAAGAAAAGAAGTAATTAAGTGATAAATATAATCGTGGAGAGAGAAATAAAAAAATAAAAAAAGAAAGTAATATTAGAGTCCAAGAGACCAAAACGGTTACTCTAAAGGGCCTCACTTAATATATAACCTTTGCACATTCGATGCATGTGCTAAAAAAAATATTAAATTAAAAATTCTCATAATATTATTTTATTTATAATTATTTCGAATATAGTTATAATTTATGATAAATAAATGAATGAATAAAATAAAATAATATTGTATTTTTTGATGGAATATAATGACACCAAGTAGAAAATAAAAAATATATAATAAAAAATTAATGAAGTGAGAAAAAAATAAAAAAATAAGTGATAAAAATAAATAAATAATAAAAGAATTTGAGAGTTTTGTGACCGTATGAGATTAAGCAGAAAACTGCTACAATAGGATTTCTGTTCAAAAAATTAAAATGAAAAATTGAAAAAATAAAAAGAATATAAAATTTGGTGTGAGAAAAGTGAAGTTAGGTAACCGATTAAAACACGTTTTGTTTGTGGTTAAATGAGTAAAATAAATAAATTAAAAAAAGAAAAAAAAGAGACCTACCAAAAGACCACAATTTTCTCCCGCAATTAATATATAGTACAGATTAGGGGAAAGAAAAATCCTTTATGAATCGGGTGTTGAATATCAAATATGGTCATCAAATTAAATAAATGAAGAATATCCTACCAAAATTTATCACTTGCGCCAATATTCATCGAAAAGAAATTAAATTTATATATATGACCAATTTATCTCCGTTGATACAAACTAATAAACTTAAAATTCTAATACCAAGAACACATAATTGATGTACAAATATTTTCTACAATTTATTAAATAACTAATTAGTAAATACATATGGTTCTTTACAAGTATCTATCTTTCAACTACACAGATACAACAATAAACAA